>HG995321.1:6007354-6040251 GCA_905333045.1 Lysandra bellargus
AGTCAATACTCATGAACCGAAATATTTTATTAAGGGCATTTTAGAAAAAGCTGCACTACGAAGCTGCAGGCAAAACATTGTAATATGTTCTGGTGATATGTTTAATGGTTGACAACAAAAATCGATACAAAATAACAATATTGACTATTCTCTATATCAATTTGCTCTACATTCTCTAGTATTTTTGTTCCACGTTTTTTTCGTTACAAAACAAGACTGTACTCGTAGCATCGATAAGAAGCGAATAACAACGTTATAACTGTTTAGGGTCATAGTTCTAACAACAAGGGAAATAAACAGACCCAATTGTACCAAACATTTTAAAAATAGGCTTATTTGTTTTAAATGTTATTGAAAGTTTATATTTAGAACCTAAAAAGGTCACTTTTAAATTTTAATGCAATTAGATACTTCTTATTAGTTAGTTACTTACGTTTAATTTCAATTTTTTTTTGAGCAGTACAGAATAACTAAGTAGCATGATATTAAAAAAAATATCATCACCTAATAACAAGTTAATCGTAACTCGTAAGCAACAAAAGATTTTGATCATCAGTAATAATGATCTTGAATATGTGTAGACGTGTACAAGGCAGAGGATACAGAACTACCGTCTACCGCTATAACAGGAGAACAGTCAACCTTTAGGATCATTTGTAGTGAAAAGTGGAAATTCTATACAGCCCCCCCCTCATAATGCGGGTCCTAACTTGGGACAAGCAATAAGAAGGGGACTCCCAAGACAACTTTAGCATGGTCGCTCGGGCTCGCTGAGATCATATATATCAAAGGGTTTTCGTGGTTAGATACCGCTGTCGATCCTGGCGACACAGGAGATACAGTGGTGGGAATGTGTGGTGGGCCAAGCCCCTTCTCTTATGTTCTAAAGGAGGTTGTCAGCGATTTTATTACGCCACTTGTGCTGGTAACAATATATTTATTCTCAATGAATTTATGACATACTAGATGACGCCCGCAACTTCGTTGCGCCAAAATTCATTTATCGCGCGGAACCGCGGGAAAGGATATAGGATACCTATATCCTTTCCGGGACTCAAAGTATCTCCATGTCAAATTTCAGCGAAATCGGTTTCGCGATTTGAGCGTGAAAAGGTAACAGACAACAGACAGACAGACAGACAGAAGACAGACAGACAGACAGACAGACAGACAGACAGACAGACAGACAGACGGACCAGACACTTTCGCATTTATAATATTAGTATGGAAGTATGGATTGCTTATTATGTAACAGATGTTAAGAGGGCGAACAAAGCAAAAAATCAAACGTCCTTCTCTCTTCACACTTTCACGGCCCAATCAAATATAATGTCACTTTATGCCATAAACGATAGTTCTAACAGTATGACATAATATTATAATGTCTATGTAATCAGTACAGATGTTTCGCGTCTCAATATTTATTGCGACCTATTCGTGACCCATTTGTTTTCGCAGTAGGCCCGTTCATATTGAGGCCGTTTTACACCTATTATACAATACAAATTCAAATGTTATATAGTACATATGCATAGATCACAGTCACTTGTCCATATAAATAATACGTTTGTACCTTCGATGTTATAATGTTGTACAGGTTCTGATAATAATTATCTATTACTAATATCATGTAGAATAGTGCTCTCTAATTTTATAAACATCTTATGGCGCCAATTTTGACCAGCTTGGTGAGGACTGGCTTCCCTTCCTCGTAGGCCTCCATATATATAATAAGGATATGGCGAACAGCCCATAGACGGCCTCAAATTTTATAATAAAAAAAATATATCATGTAGAACATTCAAATAACTGAACTAGAAACTGTAAAGTTAGTATATTCTGTAGATCTTACGCAAGGAACAAAACTAAACTACAATACAATTTAGACCAAATAACTTAGTCTTAACCCTCAATCCCAATGTAATTGTACCAAGTTTCCACTATCATTATATTATCAATACTATATTTAAACACCAGTTAAACTGGTTAACTCCTTACATTATTAACAAAGTATTTCAGTAAACAAGACTAATATTCTGCAGTGTTATTAAAATAATAGACACAATTACCTACGCTATTTATTCAAATAGCTCTCTAAAAGAAAATAGTAATTTTGCTTATTTAAATAAGCGTTAACATTCTGTATTGTATTTCTAGCGGTTTTGTATTTACAACCTTACTTTAACTAACTACAATAACAAACGTCAATAATTATTCGAACTAACTTTAATATATTCTTTTAATTCGTACCTATATATTATTCCTGAGTATAGTACGAATTAAAGGATATATATATTCTATATCTTATGACATTATTTACAAGTACATAATTAATACAACTTGTTGACTGTTTGTATCATAGGACATTTTGGATGATGATAATGAAAAGATATTATAACATTTATTATTATGTATCATAACATGAATTAATTACTTAATATTTATATGACACCTTAGCACTACCATTTAAATTAGATTTCCTTTTATGTTATTTTATTTAATATTTTATTCTTGTTACTACTTTTATTTTTGTCTTGTTGTTTATATTTAATACTATTTTATTATTTGAAATTATGTGAAATGAAAATTTGCATGCTAAGAATTTATTAGCGAGCTGTGCGGAATTGTACCTATCACTTTTGTCATCTTTTTTAACCACATTTCGAGCAAATAAAGATATTATGATTATAATTGTGTAATCCGGAACCTAATATTCCTCAGGAATATTAAAGGTTCCAACATGGAACACCCATATCCGCCAAACTATTATTCAAGCAGATTTTCTGAACACAGAAAATCAGTTCGAACTATTGGGTATGTTGAATTTTCAAATATCTTTGAATTTTTAACAGCCTATGCCCGTTTCTTTAGAAAATGGTCTCTAAGCTTCTCAATGACCTCACTGTTTTAACCGGCTTCCAAAAAGGTGTAACAAAACTAAGTGATAATAACCACTTTAGGGTGTGTATGTGTTCCTTATAGAGAGTTCACTGTGAAAGTAGCAGCAAAGACCAATTTTTTTTTTTCACTTTTGTATGGGAAACTCATGACGCCACGCTGAGGGCGCTTGCCCATACAAAAGTGAAAAAAAAAATTGGTCTTTCAGCGCTGCTACTTTCACAGTGAACCCTCTACAGGGAACGCTTACACACCCTAAAGTATTATCACTTAGTTTTGTTACACCTGTATATTCGGCTGTGGATATTTTTTTTTTCTATTACAAAATTTGACCACAATTATTACAGTGTATGTCTTGGGCCTCCTTTGCTGTCAGCGCTATACTCTACAGTCAACAACAGTCTACAGCATGGGTTCCCCAAACTTATTTTGTCTACTGCCCACTTTGAGAACAAATTATATTTTAGCGCCGCCCATTGTTTCAATTTAAAATGCATACAGATGAAATGAAATCACAAATTACCCCCCAAGCCTCTACACAGCGCCCCCCCTTTAGACCTTCAGCGCCCACAAGGGTGCTCCCTTGTGGGCGTCCCTTTCCCAAAGTGGGCGATAACGCTTTTATCGCCCCACCTTTGGGAAAGTCTAGTCTACAGCATAAGGTCGTAACTTGTAGGATTAAAACAATTTGGCGAGCAGCGATGCGATCAGATAAGGAGACGTTCTGATAATAATCGAAGCTCCATGTAGAGTTTTTAATAAGAACCTAAACTTTTTCGCTTACTTTGTCTAACACTTGTCAACAATTCTTTTCGTACAGTAACGTTAACTCCTCATTTAAATTTTAAAACAGAGCTACTATTATTTTACATATTACCATTATTGTAATCGGGGTGAGACGGGCTCCTTATCAACACTTTCAGGCGAGAGCACGTGACACGGCATTTTTTACGCCTGCATGAATTATGCCATGCACATGTAAGTCCCTACTCTTTTTCGTTAATTTTTTACCCAATACCTATGAGGATAAGGTTCAAAAGGGTTCCAGTACTTACCGTACCTATTCTCTACATAGACGTACATGAAGATAATGATTAAATATAATCCCACCAAAACATGAAATGTAAAAGGAGCCAAGCAAAATATTGCAAAGCTATTCATACTTCTGTCGTAAAAAGTTTTTTAGATCACATTCAAGCCAAGCCTCCAACTTATATTGTAATTTAAATTAACATTCAGTAAATGTATCAATAGATTTCTTTATTTTATAATTATTATAGTGGCTTGGCAATAAGCACTAGAGAACTACTATATATACTAATTGGATTTATTGCTTACCATCAGCCACATGCGTCGTTATAAATATTAAAATACTTTACGCTTGCCGTCTGTGTAAGTATGAACTACTCCCATATGCAGTTTTATATTTGTTTCTATTGTGCTCATTGCCAAGCCACTATAATAATTATAAAATAAAAAATCTATTGATACATTTACTGATGTTGATACAAAATAAGTTAAAGGCTTGGCTTGAATGGATCTGAAACTTTTTGCGCCAGAAGTATTGAATATCTATAAAATATTGCATTTTGCTTGGCTCCTTTTACATTTCATATTTTGGTTGGATTTCATTTCTTTTTTGAAATATTTTTTTTCTTTTCTTTTCAGGTCACGTTATAACTTTTCTGTACTTAGCTTAGCACCCATTCCCTATCTCCTTAAGTATATTTTTTTCTTTGAGGCTTCGTAATTCCATAGGTGGACAACGTAGCGTAAAAACTTCTGAGTTCTGAGTCGATTATTATGTTCATAATATATAATTGATGAAGGTGGTTATTTTTAGCATTACCGTTGCATACATATCAGCACTGTTGTAAGCGTCTCGACGTTCTTCGCAGGAAAGGGAGCACACCTTACTTCATGCGATAACTTAAAACTCCCATATTATTATATCGAGCAAGTAAGGAGTGTATATCTCAGTACTGATTAGTGATTACATTTATAACATTTAAATCGAATTTAATTATTGTTTCATTATTAACGTTGTTTATATTATTTTTTATTTAATTAATACCATTTAGTTATTTAATTTTATGTTAACTTTTATAATAAATAATAAAAATGAAATAAACTTATTATTAAAGGGGGGCTCCCATACAAATTTACGGTATGGAACCCTATGTACGCCAGTCCGACTCGCACTTGGCCGGTTTCATAATTTTTCCTTTCATTGTGAATAAAGACCTATCCGGGTACCAAATTTCAAGGTTCTAAGTCTGCTAGAAGTACTTTAGAATTTTGATGATCTGTCAGTCAGTGACAAAACGGAAATATATTAATTTATACTTTTATACTATACATATATTTTAGATTTTTATTATATATGATACACATATTTAATACACATCCATGACCCAGGAACTATGAAAAGTTTTTGTTCCGTCGGCGGGATTCGAACCCGCGACCCCCGGCTTGAGCTACCAACAGCCCACCAACTGAGCGACAGAGGTCGTCAAAGGAAGGTTGAAGAAGATAGTACCACATTCGAACCTTATTATCAAGATTCAATATATTATTAAAATGTTGCTGTACTTTGAATATTAAAAAAATAGGTGTGGCACTCGGGGACTGCCGCGGTAAAGCTATCGCATAGCATTTTTTATCAAAAGTGGCGCATTTTCACTGGTCGATAGGGCCCGCATGCGGGGTGCGGGAGATTTCTAAAATGCATGCCACGACCAATCAAAATGCGCTATTAGTTGTCATAGACTCCCCGTATGCTGTATACCGCACGAGTTAACGACTAATGAAAATGCGCCCTAAATGCAATAATTACGATTCGCATACGTCTATTTGCATGCACACAAACACCGTGCCGAATTCCGGCAACGCCGCATCGCTGTGCCGGTCGAAGTAGAAGTATTGCTCGCAGCTCGTTTAAAGATATAAGATTATCTCTACTACATGTCCCGCGCGGCTTCGCCCACGCAAATTAGGAATTTTACGGAAACCGTACATTTTCCCGCAAAAAATAGCTTATCTCCCTTCACGTGGTCTCCTGTATATCTGTGCCAAATATTGCCATAAAAATTACTCCACTAGTTCGTGAGATTAAAATTTTTTCTAAAATTTTTCCCCGTTTTTTTCCACATTTTCCTAGTCTGTTTCTTTAGTCATAACACTTCTACTTTGAAAGTCGGTTAAAATTGTAGCCTATGTGTTATTCTGATGTATAAGCTATTTGATTGTAAAGTTTCATTAAAATCTATTCAGTAGTTTTTGCGTGAAAGAGTAACAAACATCCATCCAAACTTTCGGCTTTATAATATTAGTAGGATACCTACATAGAGTTAAGAGCCCGTCCTCTATTTTCTACTGCTCTCTTCACACTCACGCCCGTCTTTCATATGCCAGGTGAAAAAGGACGATCGCCAAGTTAGCGGGCAGATAGAGGTTTTCTGTTTTTAAAGGGCTTTTTATATTGAAGTGGTAGAAAGTAATTCCAACACTTTATAGACGACTTTCTCAACAGTACATTGTATTTTTTTCATACCGTTAAGACGTCAATACAATCCATAAAAAAGGTGATATTCTAAACCTTTTACAGCAAAAATCGCAAAACTGTCGCGGGTTTGAGTTGGATTATTTAAAGATACTTAAAAAAAATAAAAAATCTAGCTCTAACACTATATTATAATCGAAATGATCTTACATGTTGTGCATTAAAACTTATAGAAATACTGTATTTTAACTGTTAAATCACGTCTGTTAAATGAGCGAAATCGGCAAAATTTCGTGTACGGACTCTTAAGACTTCTAGACTCAGGTCAACTCAAATACATAATTTCACATTAACTAACAACAACTACAATAATTTCATATTAGCTATGGCAACTAGACATGCAAGAATTTCAAATACCTACATCACGACTGTCGTGAATACAAAACGTATGTATTTTGTTTACATATTATTAATAATTTATAACGCCATAAAAGTTATTACCGACGGAAATTCGCAACAATAACTCGGTTGTAACCGGTTTTAATTTAGCATGGAAACTGGATATTGATGTTGGGTGATAAATACATGAGATGGTTTTTTAACTGTTTAACGTAAACTGTGTACATCCAGTACATCAGGAGATACAGTGATGGGAATGTGTGGTGGGTCAAGCCTGTTAAAAAATCTGCACGCGCCGTGATCTCCGGATACGAATTTAAATAACCGAGACAGTCTTGCCTGTGTGCTTACCACTTGCAAGGAGTGGTAAGCAAAATATGATGAAACAAAAGGCAGATAAATTGATTTTCAAAATATATATCCAGGTATCACCTACTAAACGTACGATATATTGATAGTGAGCCATTTCGATGATACACATTACACATGAACTGGCATCCTGCGACGCCTCATGGATATTGTAACGAGCGCAATTTATCAATTAGCACACTACACACACTTTCATTTGGTCTCTAATCTCAATTTCTAGTACCAGCGTTCGATACTTAGGTAGTATCTAAACACACTATGCCGAATTTCCGCGGCGGAAATTCTGCATGATTACGTCAGCAATGTCAAACGCATACAATATAACGCGACGGAATTTCAGCATGGTGTGCCATCGGTAATTTAAAATACTTTGCAGGCGGAATCAAGCCAAACTTGCGCCGCGGAAATTCGGCGTAGTGTGTTTAGACAGTTAAATAATCTTCTTTCTAAAAGGATTTAGGTACACTCTTTATACTGGCGGTATAGTTAAAGTTTTGAAAAGTTTGTAAAAAAAACATTTTATAGTCGTAAAACGCACGTTACGCTCTAATTATACATTTTTGTACTTCAGTTGGCAACATACGGGCATTATCACCGTTGCCGAGTGATATAATTAATGCATACTATGCACATCAAGGTTACATAATTGTAAACAGTATCCCGCATGTATTTTGGCAGTAAGCCAAGCTATAAAAATTATTTAAGCACAAAAATATTCATGGAATCAGACGGAGAATAGTGTTCGCGGCTGGTCACTCTTAGAAATTAGAACTTTTGAAATTTAAAAATAGTATAATTATGAAAGTTTCTGACAAATAGTTGGTCATAAAGATACTTTGAGTCTCAGGAAAGGACGTAGAATAGTTCTCACTTTTTGTTACGGAAAATGCACGGTTCAAACGAATAAAAAATGCTGCAATAAATCTAGTGAAGAATGTATATTAAGAAATAACTTCACAATATGCAACTTGAAAGTGTTTAACAAACCATGCATCCGCATGTAAAAAATAAATCCTTCCACATTATAAAAAGAAAAAAAAAGGTTTATTTCTATAAAATTAAAACGTTTTTGATTTATTTTCATATTTTAGTTGATTTAATGAAAGTTAAATTAAGGTTTACCATTTATGACGTATAAAAAAAACTACTTGTTAGATCTCGTTCAAACCAATTTTCGTGGGTAGTTTTTATAATAATGTACATCATATATTTTTTTTTAGAATTATCATGCCCCTACTTTAGAAGTTAGAGGGGGGGGACACACATTTTATCACTTTGGAAGAGACTCTCTCGCAAACTATTCAGATTAGAAAAAAAATGATATTAGAAACCTCAATATTATTTTTGTGGACCTATCCATAGATGCCGAATAGGTTAGACGAAAAAAAAATTTGTTTCAGTTGTACCTATGTGGACCCCTAAAATTTTTAATATGTTTTCCATTTTTGTATCAAAATCTTAATGCGGTTCACAGACTACATCTACTTACCAAGTTTCAATAGTATAGCTCTTATAGTTTCGGAGAAAAGTGGCTGTGACATACGGACAGACAGACAGACAGACATGACGAATCTATAAGGGTTCCGTTTTATGCCATTTTGGCTACGGAACCCTAAAAAGTAAGTAATAAAATATAATCCCACCAAAAACATGAAATGTAAAAGGCGCCAAGCACAACATTCCATAGCTTTTCAATACTTCTGTCGTAAAAAGTTTTCAGATCACATTCAAGCCAAGCCTTCAACTTATTTTGTAATTTAAATCAACATTCAGTAAATGTATCAATAGATTTCTTTATTTTATAATTATTATAGTGGCTTGGCAATGAGCACCAGGTGACATGCGTATGACGATTGACGACAGAATCGTCATACGCATGTCACCAGGCTGGATCTCGAGAACCGCAATAGCTGTTATATTATATGTTATAAAAGCCAATAGTCAAATTAATAATGGGGAGCCTCATACAACAAACACGATTTTTTCCCCTTTGTTGCTCTGTATCCATAATGGTTAACAGTAAGGTTTTTGAAAATTTCAGAAAATAGTCAATTATATTTTAACTTTAATAATTATTAATAAAAATTAAATAAACTTATTGTTTGAGAGAGCTCCCATACAAATTTACGGTACGGAACCCTATGTACGCTAGTCCGACTCGCACTTGGCCGGTTTCATAATTTTTCCTTTCATTGTGAATAAAGACCTATCCGGGTACCAAATTTCAAGGTTCTAAGTCTGCTAGAAGTACTTTAGAATTTTGATGATCTGTCAGTCAGTGAGTGACAAAATGTAGTAACTTTGACCATCCGTAACTATTAAACTATTTGTCAAAATTTCATGTTATTTGGAGGTTAAGCTAGTTTTAATACTTGTTCCTAGTGACCGAAATTCTAAATCCCTAGCTTTGTTAATATCGAAGATAAAGGGGGGTGAAATAGCCGCAAACCGCTTCGAGAAAAAGTACGGCTGTGCCTTTGCTAAAAAGCTTGGCTGGGGCACTACCGTGCCCCCAGATTATTCATTTGAAATTGCATGAAATAATTTTAGTCATACAAAAAACAAGAGTAAAGAGTCTCATCAATTTGAATTTCAAACTGTACCTACAAAAAACTAGGTCAAAATCGGTCCACCCGTTTGGATGCTACGATGCCACAGACAGACAGACAGAGCGACAGACAAACACGTCAAACTTATTACACCCCTCTTTTTTGTCGGGGGTTAAAAATAACAATCTGTAATACGTGTGCTGCCATCTGTTATGGAAACAAAACAACAACACATAACCTTGACTGACGTCTTATGACGTAAGTCACTCATTTTCATTACTTGCTAAAAGATGCCACTATGCAATTCTCCAAATTCTAATACGACTAAAATAAATCATTTATTTATTAACATTAAAAATACACACAATTTAAATTAAATTGGCTTGGTTTACTAATTTCTACTTACATTACATTTCATTACCTCTGGTGTACTATTTCTTATCAAATCAATGGTGCAAAGATTTTGTTGGAGAAGTCATTGAGACTTTAAGAGCCCGTCCTCTATTCTACTGCTCTTTTCACACTCACGCCCGTCTTTCATATGCCACGTGAAAAAGGACGATCGCCAAGTTAGCGGGCAGATAGAGGTTTTCTGTTTTTAAAGGGTTTTTTATATTGAAGTGGTAAAAAGTAATTCCAACACTTTATAGACGACTTTCTCAACAGTACATTGTATTTTTGTATTGTTTCTTGTACTATTTCTTATCAAATCAATGGTGCAAAGATTTTGTTTTTCTGATAAGTGCCGAATAGGCTATTCACCACTTAACTTGACAGATGAAGTATGGATAATCTGTCAAAAAAGTTGTAAATAGCCTATTCGGCACTTTACCACAAAGTGGTGAAGCAGGCAGGTATTAATAAGGAATACGATACATTTTTTACATACCAATATTGTTAGGCACCATATTATAATAAGCTTTAATAAGTATTGAAGAATATATCGCAATCTTCTCAGAAGTGTTGAATTAAATAGTTTTTAGAATGTGTTTCTGCTAATAAGTGCTGTAGAGCATTGTGAGATACAGTAACAAAATATGAAAATTCTGTCGCTTAATCCTTCAGGCCCCGCGCGAGCACCGGTGATCGCGACAACAATAGAATACAATAGCAATTCCTGGAAATTCCGACTGAAGTATTAATATAATTATAAAACAAGCCGTAAAATTGCTTTTGCTCTCGCTTGCTCTCGCAAATAGTATACGCACGATAAAAACTATCACATTATGACGTGTTATTCCAGAACCTACGCTGTAACCTTACAGAATTTCACAAAAATTTGCTCAGTGGTATAAATATGCTACTATGGGTAATATCTAATTATATAAGAGAGATAATATAAACGTTATTACACACACACAAACACACACACACACGCACGCACGCACACGCACACGCACACACACACACACACACACACACACACACACACCGCAATTTAAGTTCTACTTGTTTAAGATAAGCAAGTACTTTAATTTTTACTTTTCATAATTTAAATTTTTGTTAATCCTTAATTTTAAGAAACTTCTTCTTTGGTTAAATAGGTATATCATTTTATGTTGAAATTTCGGTGACCTGCAGGACAGGCTTAGCCTAGTGCAGGCGCCAATGTAACACACTAACTGAAAATCTGTTACTTAAATGAAAATCCACACAATTTGTACTGTACTTGTCGTACTATGTAACAGATGTAAAGTTGTAAATAAACTATTTCTATTCTATTCTATTCTATATCCATCGTCACAAAATACTTCATTCTAATTAGCAGTAGCTAGCTAAGAAAATGGTTTACTTTAGAAATAAGTGTGGAAATAAATCAATAAATAACTTTGATTTATAAAACACTAGCTGTCCCAGCAAATGTTGCTTTGCCATGATATAAAGTATTTCGCCCATATTATTTTATTGAAGTGACTAAATAAGTATGTCACCATGGCAACGTACATCGCTATTCCGTAGCATGCAAACAATGGTCGTCGTCAGTCTCAAATTGTAATAATTTACTATTATTTATTCAACAAATGCACTTATCAATATAATAAGTACCCAGTATCCGATTCTCAGACCCACTATATATGCATATAAAATTTGGTTAAAATTAGTAAAGCCATTTCGGAGGATTACGCGGCCTAACATTGTGACACGAGAATTTTATATATAAGAAGAAGAAGATAAGCCATTAAAAGTACTCACGCGACTTGAACTGATGTATGAGCGAGGCGCTGTCTGCTGCGTGATGGTACTCGTACAGCGAGTGGCCCACCAGCTCGTCCGGCTCGAAACCCAGGGTGTTCATCAGCCTACAACAATCATTAACTACTATTAGACAATATCAGAGGTGAATAACGGTAAGTTAGGAGGAAAGGGAGATAGGAACACGTCATTCAAATGATGTGCAACAATCATGAACTACTTTAGACAATATCAATTATCAGCCCAGATTCAAGTGCATAAGGGTGAAGGGAGGTTTAAATAGTTTCACTAATAGATTGCAGCATAGGCGCACTTTCAAAGATGACCTTTGTAGAGTACAGTATGACCTCAAGGTCACAAGCATGTTTGAGAATTCGACTCGACCGCTGAGGCCGATATAACGTGAGATTTCTGACGAAAACTGGTACCCTCCATTTTTAAGTCGGTTAAAAAGCCTGTTAATTGCTGATTGCGAGTAGATCGTGGTCCAGATGGCATTTTTTATGGCAAAAAATACCAATTACTACTGCTGGCTCTTTTCAAATGTGCCTGCTGCCAATTACTAACATCATATTTTAGAAAAAAATGTAGATATGTAGCAAGTTCACAAAAATATTAAAGTAGATAGGAGGAAACTATAAAGTTTACTCTAACCATACAAAAAAATATGGTGAATATTATACTAACTTTCTTTTTTCTCTTTTCTTTCGTTATATTTTCATAAAATATATTTAATTAATTGTTATTTTTATTTAAGTAAGTATCTAATCATTTCGGTTTTAATTAAAAACATATTTTGGTCCTAAGTATGACTTTAAAAATATTCGCTTAAAAGAAAACTATTACAAAGTAGGTAATATAAAAGAATTTAAATGAAGTTAACACTAAATATCTTCCAAAACTCATAGAAATCCATAAAAACGCAAAGGTCATTCCCCAATGTGACCTAGAGTCCTTATTCAGGTTATGTTTACCGGTATTTACACCGATAACCTTGAATGACCTACTCGTCTTTCTCTCGATTTTTCGAATAACAAACAAATTAAATAGTAACACACCATAATTCTAGGATCCTTGTTAATAATTCACTAGTAATTTCAAATAATAATCCAAGAATAATTGAAACTTGCAGTATATTTCGAATAAACCGCCATCGCACTCGCACTAGGAATTTTTATAACACAACACAAAACACAGGCCACAGCACCGACCAAAATATAAAAACACTGCAATCCTTATTTACAACTATAAAACAACTGAGCTCCTACACCGAACACAAAACCGCGAAATTTCATCATGTTTAACCTACAAAATCCGTTTGAAGGTGATATTTTGTTGATATAACACCACCAACATTGAATGAACGCGCCCAACAAAGGAAACCAAATGACAACGGCGATAACTAAATTTAGCCAGGTAGCAATTTATTTGTTCCGTTGGGCGTGTAAGCGCCATCTATGATCGGTACTTTGAACTAAGTCGTAACTGAGCACCAAGCCTTTAACGTCCTTCGACAGGAACATAACATGGTTTTGTTATCACTTATCAGTTATCACTTATCAGTTTTGTTGTTATAATATTATGCTTTCAGCATGAATTATGATAAATTATCTAAATCTTCGTTTTAGTATTATAAGTTGTATGGCCATGTGCGAAAAGTGACAATTATTTTCCAAAACCATTAGAACCATTGTCACTGCACGCACTCTGAAATAATCCCTCCTTTTTATTAATCAACTGTAAACAAAGTTTAGCAGGGCCAGCAATGATTTAACTACATGTCCATGTGTAAGTATTAGGGTGGGTTGCACCAACTAACTTTAACTGTAACTATAACTACAGTGCAAAATGTCAAATCTTTGGTTACCGTTATATATGGCGTCCGTCGCCATATTTAACCATAACCGATCATCATCATCATCATCATATCAGCCTATATTCGTCCACTGCTGGACATAGGCCTCTCTCAATGAACGCCAAGATGACCGATCTCCCGCTACTCGCATCCAACATGGGCCCGCAACTAAACGGAGATCGTCGTCCCACCTAGTTGGAGGTCGACCTACACCCGCTCACCGCTCATATTATATCTAAATTATTTCGTGAAAATTTACTGTGTTTCACAGTGTTATATTTTGCCTGTCGATTTTTGCGGACAATTCAATTTTTTATACTCTCTATCCCATTACCTGCAGTAGCTTTAAACATAAACGCAACAGACATCTGTCAATTTCTGTGATCAAAGTTAAGGTTAAAGCTAAGTTAGCCTTAACTATAACTATAACTTTAACCTTAACTTTAATTTTCCCCACGCCTCTGGTGCAACCCACCCTTAGACGTTTAATGGGCAATAATAATTATATTATTAAGTGCCGGCACATGAATTGGGTTAAGTTTAATTTTATGTTTACACTAGGTGATCCGGCAAAATTGTCTTGCCATATATTATGGAGTGACAATATGCTCAAGCCTATTGTTATTGTCAGACGGTGTTTTTGTTTTTTCTGTCACGCCTATCTCAGATATATTGATGTGCGCCTTTAGGGTAGTGCTACGACGTATTTCTAGAATGCAAAATAAGATATTGTCGGATTTTCAGATCCACATGACAAGCACACAAAATTTTAGCACAATCTGTCCAGCCGCTTCTGTGAAGTTTGACAACCAACACCGTAAAACGAGATTTTAAAATAGAATAGGATGATTTATTGCATAAATATGTTATAAGATTCTATACCTAAAGTTATAGATAAGATTAAAATTAAAATAACATTCAAGGTGTAAAAAAACTAAGTGGTAATACTTTAGGATGTATGTGTTCCTTATAGAGTTCACTGTAAAAGTACCAGCGCTGAAAGATCAAATTTTATTTTGTGATCTGTCGTCCCGAGCGTCATTAATTTTCCCAAACAAAAGTAAAAAAAAGTTAGTCTTTCAGCGCTGATATTTTCACAGCGAACTCGATATAATATGGTACCCATACACACCCTATAGTATTATCACATACTTTTGTTACACCCTGTATAAATTTAATTAAAGTATATGTCGCAGCCAACTGGTTTAAATAGCCGTTCAATGAAACAGCTAGCCCTTTGACTGAACAACGCCATTCAATCACTCGTCTAGATTTTTAATTGAATATTTAAGTCGCTCAATGCGATAACACAGTTAAGTATACACTTACCCTTCATCAGTATAAGTGAACTTCATGTCGAGACTGTGTTTGGACAGGAATGTCTTGCTGTCGAGCGGTATCTCTATATTGGAGGGGTGCGGAATCGGCCTGCCGACGGCGACTAGAGACCCCGTCTTGGGGTCTTTCTTGTCTTCATCGTCATTGTTATTCTTTTCAGTTTTCTTGTCTTTTGGAGTCAGCATGTGACCGACGACGTGGATGACCTGAAATAAAAAGTTTATTTGAATTTAGATTTGGGAATTATATTTTTGGAGTCCTCTCTCGGGACTCAAAATATCTCCATGCCAAATTTCAGCAAAATCAGTTCAGCGGTTTGAGCGTGAAGACTGAAGAGGTAACAGACAGACACATTCGGTTTTATAATATTAGTATGGATATTTGGAGCGAAATCTTAATCAACGATCTATGAGAACAGTGATAAATATAAATACAATCAATCAGATTATACATGTCACAGCTCCTGATAAATTCTGTTTCGTAAATCAGAGCACAGATAAAGTCTCAATTCTTCTGATACTATAAAACAGAACAACATCGTACTTGGAAAGGACATGACATTTACTGAGAATCATAAGAGGAAACCAATAGGATTATGGGATTTACTCTGCCGAAGCATGATGAAATCGAATTATTGCGAATTAGTAATTACATCATAGAGAATATGATGTAATTAGACTAATTACTAACTTTAATAAAATCGACCAAGTGCGAGTTGGACTCGCGCACGAAGAGTTCCGTACCATTATAGACTTATAGAGCAAAAATAGTAAAAAAAAATGTGATTATGGGAGTTAATCAATAATTTTATTTTCATTATTAATTATTAAAATATTTAAAATACAGCTGAGTATTTTGTGAACATTTCAGGTGCCAATCTGTTGTCATCATTGATTGAAAAAATGTTTGAAAAATCTTATTTGTTGTATGGGAGCCCCCCTAAATATTTAATTATTTTTAGTATTTGTTATAGCGCCAACAGATATACATAATCTGTGAAAATTTTAACTCTCTAGCTATTATGGTAGGTGAGCGGAAGGTGCTATTAATTGTGTCATGGAGACCTAGTAGGTTTTTTACATTAGGTAAAACTGATACAAAAATAATAAGAGCATTTTTTATTTTAGCGGTGGGTTCAGAAATTGCTGCCATTTTAAAGTTTTGAAAAAGAAAATATATTCAGAAAATTGCTTATTATAAACCCACGACGTGAGAAATCTGATTTCTATACCATAATAACTAGACACATACGTGGGAAGCCTATACAAGCTTAACCCCTCAGACGCCTTACCGATTTAGATGAAATTTAGAATGAAGAATCTTAGAGCCCCGAGCACAGACATGGATCAAAATAGATACCGCATGTCGCTCCATTTGTATGACAACGAGCGAGCCACTTTTTTCCTACCTACAGTGACGTACCGATGATAAGAAACGTGTCCATTACCAAGACCAATGTTTCTACAGCTCAATACGGCACTTTTAGGCATTTAGGCATTTTTAACATTCCGATTGACGTCCGATTCCGATAGCAGACTAAAGAACAGATTTTCGAAAGACGAGCATTGCTCGTCGTTTGGGAACGCGAAATGGCACGCGAAGTACATACACACGCGGTGTCTATCTTGATCTATGTCTGTGGCTATACGATATTTTTATCACGAAAAAATATACGGTCCATTATAAACAAATGTCCGTAATAACGGACTTGTTATCTTTCCATCTATAACTGATGAGACCCAAGGAAAAGTAAATGGGTTTTGAAGTTATTATGCCAATGAAACTTTTTACAATGAGTCTGCAATCATATTTTACTAGTAGTCTTTTACTACTAGTCTAGTACACACAAAGCAAATATGGAAAATACAAAAATAACAATGCTTTAAATGATAAGCACATAAAAGTAGACATTATTATCTGTTGTTGTTGCGTGGCTTTTGTTGCAATTTTGCAATTGCCTGATAAAATTGTTATTCTAAACTGCATTAACATATTTCAAAGGCGGTTTTATAGGTAAAATGAGGTGTAACAGCGGGAGTAGTTAACAAAATCTTCAGTACGAGAAAGTTTAATTGACACTTTGCCTTGTTTCACTTTTGAAAGGTTAATAAAATAGACAACCTAACTTGTTTATTTCTTGGCAATGACAAGCGTTAGTAATGCAATTCGGGAAATTGCTACAGAATAAGTAGCAGTTAAGGATCTGGATTACGGCAAAGGCTAACTGGCATTATTTATCTCAAATAAGGCTAATTTCCCCGTGAAATACTGAATACAGACGAGGCCACGCACAAAACCTATTCACTATTAATACCATAATCATTAATAGTCATAATTGCATAAGGAAATACGAAATTTGTAATCTCGTTATCACAGTGTAGTAAAGATAATATTTCGTCAAGATAAACGAACCGTGTCCTTCTAATTCACGACTAACTACGACACGCCGCGGCAAATATTTCAAGTTCACAGGTCAGGGACGCAGTTTAGATATCTTTGTGCGTGAAATAGATGACATGCAACATCTTATACAATCTCGACCTTGAACCTGTAGCTCTTCCAGGCTTTTATCGACAAATCGAAAAAGCCTGGAAGCGCTACAGGTGGTCCATGCAGACGCTGATGAAGGGACTAGGGAGATTTACCAATCTCCCTGAAACGCAGTGTCGTCAACTGTCTGTATGTATTGTATTCTTCCCGTCTTAAGTACTAACTTACGGTGCGCAAACTTGGTCATTGACCGATTCGCAAAAGTTAAGTAATTAATATTCGTCTCTGAATTAAGCAGAAGGCTGTCGGCTGAGGCTTCTTCGTAGGACATGGTGGGGCAAAATAGGATACATCAGCGTCAGAGGCCTGTTAGGAACCGAACCTATTGTTACGTGCTAGGGTTCGAGGATTCGGAGAGAAAGACCTGGTGACTCTCTTGAAGACTTTATTCACAAACACTAGCTCACACAAATCACTAAGTCCAAACACTAAGCACTAGATCCAAATCACTGAGCACTATCACTGTCCTAGGTCGTAGCCGAGTCGTTAGTTCACTATCACAATCACTCACTATTGATCACTTGTCTCACTTTGAAGTCGCCTTGATGATCGCTCGGATCGAACTGCCTTGACTGCCGGCTTGTTTACCTTTTATATGGCCCGCGTCGAATTCTGGAGCGTTCTATTTTGGATTGTTTACGTAAACACGCGATTCACATAAACAAGGGTCGGGCTTTTCTAGAAGGTACGCGCAACTGTCGCGCGCAGGTAAACAACTGCCCGTATCCGTAACACTACTCCCCTCTTAGAGATGCTCGTCCCGAGCATCGTTGTTACTGCCATGATAGCGCGCCAAACGGTCTATGTGTACCACTTTGAATGTGCCTCTTGGTGGCTTTTGAATCCTGTAAGTCACATCATTCAATCGGGTAACCACTTTATATGGGCCGTCCCACTTGGTCTGCAACTTTGGAGATTTCCCTTTTCGGCGAGTTGGGTTATGCAGCCATACCAGTGACCCTTCTTCGAAGCCGCTCGTGTTCGATCTCCGGTCGTATCTGGTCTTCATGTTCTCACTTGACTGTAACCCATTTTCCCGAACCATGGCGTGTATGTAGTGCATCTTTTCCCTTAAATCGCAGACATAGTCTTGTACGGTCTTTTGTTCCCCCGGTGACGCTCCTGTCAAGAGGTCTATTGGTATTCGTAGTTCTCTACCGTAATTGACATAAGCCGGGGTAGCTTTTATGCTCTCGTGCTCGGCGGTACGGTACGAGAGAAGGAAGAGTGGTATATACTTGTCCCAATCCTTTTGTCTGTCATCTACCAATTTCGCCAAATGCCTCTCTAGAGTCTGGTTAAATCTCTCAACCATTCCATCAGACTGTGGATGGTACGCGGTGGTCCTCGTCTTATGCATTCCCAAAATTCTGCACACTTCCTGGAAGACCTGCGATTCTAAGTTCCTGCCCTGATCGGAATGGATTTCGAGAGGCACACCAAAGCGAGATATTACTTCTTCGACTAGCTTAGAAGCAATCGTTGTAGCTTCTTGGTTTGGTATGGCGAACACTTCGGGCCATTTGGTGAAATAGTCCATGACGACCATAAAGTACTTGTTTCCCGATTCCGTCACGGGAAATGGCCCAGCTACGTCAACTGCAATTCGTTCCCACGGTGCGCCAACGTTATACAAGCGCAGGTTCCCACGGCTCCTTGTCTGTGGTCCCTTGACTGCAGCGCAAGTAGTACATTTGCGGCACCACTCCTGCACATCATCTCGACAATGCAACCAGTAGAATCGTTCTCGGACTTTTGTTAACGTCCTCTTAACACCTAGATGACCTCCTGATACGCCATCGTGTATTTCACGGAGAACATCCGGTACTCTCGTTCTTGGGACAACTATCTGAAGATGGGACTCTCTGCCGTTAGTCTTCTCCCATTTTCGGTAAAGTATTCCATTTTGAAGTATCAGACTGTCCCATTGCGCCCAGTACGCCTTAGTGACAGCGCCAGTGGGTGCAACCTCACTCCAGATTGGTTTTTCGTCACCTCGTTTCTTCCATGTGATGATGTGCCGTAGGTCGTCATCTGTTTCTTGAGCCTCCCTCATAGCATCATTCTCCCAGAGACCCAAGGGACTTGTTCTCGTTAACTTTAATGTTACTTCATTAGATTCCTGCTTAACACAGTGTTTGCAGTCCTCTGAACACGGCCTTCGGGAAAGTGCGTCGGCATTCCCATGCGCCTTTCCGCTGCGGTGTTCCGTCTTGAAGTCATACTCCTGAAGTTGTTCAATCCATCGAGCTACTTGGCCTTCTGGGTTCTTGAATTGCAGTAGCCACTTCAAGGCTGCGTGATCAGTTCGCAGTAAAAACTGTCTGCCGATGAGATATTTGCTGAAATGTTGTAGCGTCTTTACAACAGCCAAGAGTTCTCTTCTTGTCACACAGTAGTTTCTCTCTGGCTTAGATAAAGATTTGCTGAAATATGCAATTACAACTTCTCTTTCACCCTGCTTTTGAGATAACACCCCTCCAATGGCCGTGTTGCTTGCGTCCGTGTCGACTATAAACTGGCCTTCAGGTTGTGGATACCCCAGGATTGGTGTTTCACACAGACGTTTCTTCAGTTTCTGAAAAGAATCTTCAGAAGTCTCGTCCCACATAAACTGTCGTTTATCTTCTGTCAGCCGATGTAAAGGCTTGGCTATCTCTGAGAATCCCTTAACAAAACGCCTGTAGTAGGAGCACAGGCCGAGAAATGCCCGCACTTCAGTTTTGTTTTTAGGGGTTGGCCAGTTTTGAACTGCTTCCAGTTTCTCTGGGTCCGTCTGGATTCCATCACTGGAGATAACATGGCCGAGATAGTTGACCTTACTCCTGAATAAACGACACTTTTTCGGATTCAACTTTAACTTGGCCCCCTCTATTTTGGCGAAAACTCGTTCTAAGTTTCGCAAATGGTCCTCGAAGTCGCGGCCAACAATGATGACGTCGTCCAAGTAGACTAAGCAAGCCTCTCCAACTAAGCCTGCCAGTACATACTCCATGAGTCGCTCAAATGTGGCAGGTGCGTTGCACAATCCAAAGGGCATGACGTTAAACTGCCATAGACCTTTACCGGTGGAAAAAGCTGTCTTCTCCTTGTCTTTTGGGTGAATTTCCACCTGCCAGTATCCAGATTTCAGGTCCAGGGTCGAGAACCATTTCATGCCACTCAAGGTATCCAGAGTGTCGTCGATTCGAGGTAATGGATAGCTGTCCTTCTTAGTGACATCATTGAGACGCCTGTAGTCCACACAGAATCTTGTGCTGCCATCTTTCTTCTTCACTAATACAACAGGTGAGCACCACGGACTTGCAGACGGTTCAATAATCTTATGCCTTCTCATGTCCTCCAAAAGGCCTTCAACTTCTTTTTCCTTTGCAATGGGTATCCGTCTTGCTCGTTGACGAATTGGGTTCTCGTTTCCGGTATCTATCCTGTGCTGAACCATCGACGTTCTTCCAAGGTCACCTTCCTGACTGGAGAAGATATTCGCGTGGCGTTGTAAAAACTTCTTAGCTTTCATGCTCTGCGAATAAGTCAGATTACTCTTGCAGTCATCGAGTAGCTCAGTCACTATTCCATAGTTGCTGCCGTTGGCTGAGTCTGAGCCTGTGATCGAACTACACTTTCTCATCCAGACAACTTCCTCGCACTTTCCAATGACGTCACCTTTGTTCAAGCAGATCTCGTGATCACCCAGATTCAAAACCCTGACCACAGCGTTACTGCTTCCACTAACAAGGGTTCTCGCCGTCATCAGTCTTTGCGCTGATGTCTTGGTAGGTGTGTCTTCGATCAACACGCATCTGTTTGACTTCTTCTTTCCAGCTGGCGGTAGTTTCACCAGCACTCTAGCTTCTGCTCGTCCAGGTATAATGACTTCCTTTACACAGGCGACTTTCCCGCAGGCGCCTCCAAGGATGAAAATTTCTTCTTCGCCACACTTGAAAACTCCGTTAGCGACATTAATTCTGCAGTTGTACTTCTTCATGAAATCCAAACCCAAGATGCAATCATCCATAATCTCAGCCACGATAACGTCATGAGGGTATGAGTAACCCCCTACATTAATCGTAACTGACATTTCTCCCAGGACGGGTATTGGCTGACCGGAGGCAGTAAGGAGCCGACAGTTAATTCTCCTCTTGTGTCTTCTTGCGGCTTTTACCAAATTTGGGTTCACTATTGTTCTAGAGGCTCCCGTGTCTAGAGTCATTTTGCAATCCGACCCGTTAATAGCCCCCTGAACCACAAGACTATTCCCGCTGCTTGCTTGGGAGACAACAGTTATTGGGGCTTCCTCCGCGTCGGCCAGTACTCGCCTCTTAGTCCTGGCTGAAGCCCCCTGTTTCTTCAGCTCCTCTATTTGTTCAATGCGTTCCTCGAGTCTTTTCATTCTTGCCATCTGAGTCTCCTTCTGCGGGCAGTTGAGCTGAAGATGGCCCCTCTTCCCGCACTTATAGCACATGGCTTCAAATCTTTTCCTTGCAGGAGCCTTTACTTCAGAGACCTTGTGGATATTATGGGTCTGCTGTATCTCATGGCGAACAGCCTCAACCTCCAAAGCATGTGCCAACGCTTCCTTTAGCGAGGTGTGGTGACGTAGCCTTACTGCAGCTCTGACTTCCAGGTCCCTGATTCCGTCGACAAAGGCTTGAATAGTGTTCGAGTCGACCATCTTGGAGTCTGCTCCTGGATGTGCCTTCTTGACCAGTTTTTCAATTTCCAACGCCCATTGTTGTAGTCCCTCTCCTGAGCGTTGGACTCTGTCACGAAGTTGAGCACGGAACACGTGCTCCAGGTGCCGCTCCCCGTATCTGGATTCAAGGGCCTCCATCAGATCTTTGAACCCATTTCCCGTATGTGCTTCCAGGACCGACAAGGCTTGCCCTCTGAGCGCGACAGTGAGAGCGGTCAGGCATTGTTCGTCAGTCCATCCGTTGGCAGAAGCAACCGTCTGGAATTGCTGACGATAAGCGTTCCATGAAGTAGTACCGTCGTATGGTGGCACTTTAACTCTTGGTCCTTGTACCAATTGCACCACTCCGGTAGTTCCACTAGACACCGCCACTCCTGTGGTTTCCAGGCGCACTACTTTCTTCTGAAGTTCAGTGAGGCCGGTTCTCACATTTTCTACATCCAATCCTAACCCCGTAACTCGTTCGTCCATTATGTCGACATCTTTTCGGAGCTTAACCACCGTGTCACTTACATCCTTTATAGCTCCAAGTGCTTTTTCTTGGAGGACTTTTTGTTGCTCTTGTGACTCTTGCAACGCGCTGAGCTTGCGGTCTTGTGATTCTATCATTGCCCTTTGAGAATCTTGCAAAGCCTGAATTAACCCAATGATGCTTTCCAATTGAGGAGCCATTTGAGGGGCTGTAGAAGCTACGGGCGATGCCTGGTGGCTGGAGCCAGTAGACGGAGCCCGGTGGGCGGGGCCAGTGGGCGTGGCCTGAGTAGTCTGGTGGGCGTGGCCAGTAGGCGTGGCCACGCCCAAAGTGGGCGGAGTCTGGGGGGCGTGGCCAGTGGGCGGGTCCCGGTGGGCAGAGCCAGTGGGCGTGGCCACGCCCAAAGTGGGCGGAGCCTGGGGGGCGTGGCCAGTGGGCGGGTCCCGGTGGGCGGAGCCAGTGGGCGGGGCCTGTCCCTCAGTGGGCGGAGCTTGGTCCCCAGTGGATGTGGCCTCCGCAGCCCGTTGCGCCCTTGTTCTGACACTTCCCTCGAAGTCCTCTCTCGGAGTCAATGGCATCTTCCAAATCTCACTTCCGACACCAGTTGTTACGTGCTAGGGTTCGAGGATTCGGAGAGAAAGACCTGGTGACTCTCTTGAAGACTTTATTCACAAACACTAGCTCACACAAATCACTAAGTCCAAACACTAAGCACTAGATCCAAATCACTGAGCACTATCACTGTCCTAGGTCGTAGCCGAGTCGTTAGTTCACTATCACAATCACTCACTATTGATCACTTGTCTCACTTTGAAGTCGCCTTGATGATCGCTCGGATCGAACTGCCTTGACTGCCGGCTTGTTTACCTTTTATATGGCCCGCGTCGAATTCTGGAGCGTTCTATTTTGGATTGTTTACGTAAACACGCGATTCACATAAACAAGGGTCGGGCTTTTCTAGAAGGTACGCGCAACTGTCGCGCGCAGGTAAACAACTGCCCGTATCCGTAACACAATTCACATAAACAAGGGTCGGGCTTTTCTAGAAGGTACGCGCAACTGTCGCGCGCAGGTAAACAACTGCCCGTATCCGTAACACTATTATGTCTGCTCTTTAGGCACTTCAAATTAAAAAAAATCATTATATAATGGACGACATTTTCACCATTCAAATGGTCTCGACAAGACCCTCTCAGAAGAGGCACTGGAACAGTGAACCTACGTTAATTTCGACAAATTGTAGACTAGTCTACTGTATAATTTACATTGAGTCAGTAACTGAAGTTAGTCCACTACCGTGTGAGTGCTGACCTGGCCACTGCCATTATAGTGTAAGTTGATTTCAAGTCAGAACAGTACACTGACGACAGTCACTGACTCAATGTAAATCTGGCTTTACTCTGTGGCAATGCCAGATCAGCACAGACACGTCAGTGGAATGACGTGAGTTACTACTGACTCAATGTAAATCTGCTTTTATAGAAAGTAGACTCGAAAGCATGACGAGTATATCATTGGAGAAAGGAGGTGGACTCAAGACCCCCTTAGGCTGCCTTTTACATTACGTCGCAAGCAGTGCGGCAGCAGCGCTACTGCCGCACTGCTTGCGACGTAATGTGAAGGCGCTCTTAGGATAGGCAATATCAAATAAAAACATACCTTATAGGAAGCCGACTTAAGGTGCACATTCCGCCCCTTGCTGGTGAGCGTGCACCTCATACGGAGCAGCAGCTCGCGCCGTACGCAGAGCGCAGAGGCTCACGCACCTCAACGTGGTCGCACGGGTGGCTAAACTATCTTAACGACAGCCAGTGTGAACAAGCAAAAACATACCTTATAGGAAGCCGACTTAAGGTGCACATTCCGCCCCTTGCTGGTGAGCGTGCACCTCATACGGAGCAGCAGCTCGCGCCGTCCGCAGAGCGCAGAGGCTCACGCACCTCAACGTGGTCGCACGGGTGGCTAAACTATCTTAACGACAGCCAGTGTGAACAAGCAAAAACATAGCTTACAGGAAGCCGACTTAAGGTGCACATTCCGCCCCTTGCTGGTGAGCGTGCACCTCATACGGAGCAGCAGCTCGCGCCGTCCGCAGAGCGCAGAGGCTCACGCACCTCAACGTGGTCGCACGGGTGGCTAAACTATCTTAACGACAGCCAGTGTGAACAAGCAAAAACATACCTTATGGGAAGCCGACTTAAGGTGCACATTCCGCTCCTTGCTGGTGAGCGTGCACCTCATACGGAGCAGCAGCTCGCGCCGTCCGCAGAGCGCAGAGGCTCACGCACCTCAATGTGGTCGCACGGGTGGCTAAACTATCTTAACGACAGCCAGTGTGAACAAGCAAAAACATACCTTATAGGAAGCCGACTTAAGGTGCACATTCCGACCCTTGCTCGTGAGCGTGCACTTCATACGGAGCAGCAGCTCGCGTCGACCGTCCGCGGAACGCAGAGCCTCGCGCACCTCGTCGTGGTCGCATGGGTGGCTGAACTCGTATACACTCTGACCCATTATCTCCATCTGAAATATGAGTTGAGAATTGTTAGAACTAATCTGTATACTTACTAATCATATAAATACGAAATTGTTTGTCGTCTGTATACCATCGCCCTTCAGGCTCAAACCGTTGAATTGATTTGGTACAACCCTTTATAAAAATTTCTAGTACAAACAGCGCGCAAACTGCTGCGCACAAAAACTCCAGCGGGGTGCACAGTTAATTTCGCAGGAGTTATAAATAATAATAATCATTAGTATTTATAGCACTAAAGGCTATAAAAATTCACTGAAAGTTTAGTGATATTAAGGACCAAGAACATAGTAGCTAAGTAGTACAGTAGAGCTAATTATTTTATAATTACTATTTCAAATTTTTTTATCTCAGTTTGTCTGTACTTTTGTACTTTAACCACTAAACCAATTTGAAGATATTTGGTCCAGGAGATAATTTTTTAAAGATGTTTTCGCGTTATTAACGAATTCCTACACAAATAAGTCGCTAGTTACATTTAGTATTCAAAATGAAAATAGCTGAGGGCCCTTTAAACAATACGATCATAAATAACAAACAAAATATATTGAAATAAATCAAGCTTTCACAATAACAAGTCCCTTAAACTACGAAAAAGAGAAAGTTTATTCGTACATAACATCATGTTATATGATGTCATTGGGATAACTTTATATTTTCCTCGTAAACAAAAAAAAATGTACATTAAATTCCCTTTTATTTTCTTAATGAAAATCAAAAAAACCTACGCGATGCACTTTGTATTAGAGATCGTTACGTGGAGGGCAAGGTCTTATGCAATCAAGTAATAATGAAACGATTACGCCCATACATGCAGTTTGTTGGAACTTGGAATGTTCTAGAACCAATATAGATAGGGTAAAGGGTAATGAGACAATACGTAACACATGTAATTAATAAAAGGATCTAGAACTACCTGCGATGTGCTTACAACGAGTAAGTCACGTTTAAAATATCTTATATCTTTAAACGAGCAATTCTTTATATATAATTGGAATCTCGGAATCGGCTCCAACGATTTTCATGAAATTTAGTATATAGGGGGTTTCGGGGGCGATAAATCGATCTAGCTGGGAATCATTTTCATAAAATGTAATTTTATGTGTGTTTTTGAATTTTTTGAATACCGAGCGAAGCTCGGTCATAAAGCTAGTGAATATTAAAATAATAATATTATGGTATCACATTATTTTATATCAGTTATTATAATAAGGTTATAGACAGGTAATAGAGTCTAGGCTGCATTAAACTTAGATAACTGTAACATAAACATAAGCTTCTTAGGACTACCATAGCCTATATTGGGACAAATCCCTACATCAACCCATGGCCCCATTAAAAGTTCATAATAATATACAGGCCGAATCATGGGAATGTGCATTGTGCACCCTACATGTGCACTGTCCTGGATCTTACCCTTCAGGTGCACACTTCTTGGTTTCCTGCAAATTCTTTAATCTCTTTTTATTTATTCCTAAGTCCTCCTCCCCTTTCTGGGGCGGACGGCCATATGCTAAGCACGCTGCTTTACTAGCATGAAGCTATCCATTGATTTCACTTGTCGCTCGGGATATATCTCAAACTCTTGAGAGCCTCTTGTTTATCAACTGTTAAATAAATACCAAGTTGCTTGTAGAGACAAAATGTCTCTCTGGCTGTGACAACAGTCGTTCAGCGCATCTATGTATGAGAAATCCTACTGAATTCACTCTAAACCATAGACTTATAAAATATACTAAACACTCTCTCTCTTTATCATGTTAGACCTCCCTCTATCATCATGTTTATTTATTTTACTTAGGGCCTGTTTCACCACCTTAATAGTGCCGAATAGACTATTCACAGCTTTTTTGACAGATTCTCCATACTTGTAGTGTATTGATAAATAAAGATGGCCGCACTACCAATCATGGTGGGGGCTGGGAAAATATGGCTACCAGACGTAAGAGCTGTCGTCCACTTCTTCACCAGCCGCCACCGAGTGTATAGTGTTCAGTGATACAGTATTCTGTGTTTAATTTACTCCTCCAACGAGAATGTACCATCGAGGAAATCGATTCCTAGGCAGTTGACGGACCTACGTCATGTGGTCGGCTTGTGTCAATTCAATATTAACTGTGTAGGATGTAATAGGATGGGTTTGACTTAACACGACTAAATTACTTAGATCAGCCATCTGCATAGGAATCAACTTCTCTGATAGTACAAATTGTACAATACTTGATCTGTCAAGTTAAGTGGTGGATAGGCTATTCGTCACGAAGTAAAGTGAGAGTCGAAGTGGTGAAACAGGCCCTTAATGAATCAGATAATTTAATTCCTAGGCAGACGGGGGACCATCGTAGTTTGGTTGCGTTATGTCAAACCCGGCCGACAGATCACAATTAACATTATTTGGTTGGTCTGTCAACTGCCTATAGGAATTAGGAATCAATTTCCTCGATGGTATCTACATAAAGGTACAAAGGCGGGCTTAATGCCTTATGGCTTATGGCATTATCTACCAGTCCTCTTGGGTCATTTACCTGAGAGACACCAAGATGCTCAGCGATGTTCTCGCTGCAGTACACGATGTCTCCCTGCTGGGACAGCACCAGCACGAAGCCGTCCAGCGCGTTCATGTACGACAGCTCCGACTGGATCTCCTCCAAGCCTTTTGGGCTCTGGAGCTTAGGCGGCTCCGAGTCTTCGGGCACTGAAATGAATTGAAATATGTTGAATTTCTACTGTATGGTTAGGGCTTCATAAATAGTTGTGGTAACTGGTGTCTGAGGCAAGATTCGCTTCAGGTATTTGAGCGGCGAGTACAAGGGCAGTGTCTGTAAATGGGTTCAGTCGAATCGAAAAAAACTCATTTGGTGAGATCCTCTCACGTCTCAGAAAATATTTTTTTAATTTATTAGTTAACCCGTCATGTCTTGGTGTCAAAAATTTTCAAAGAGTTTCGCGAAATATTAAGATGCATAGTGGTAGACTCGAGATTGTACAGGGATATCCAGGACGCATTTGGCACCGTCAATAGCATAATAATTGATAAACCAAACAATATATTATTTCATTAAGAAACAACTTAGAATACATTAGGTGCATACTGCATACCTACGAATAACAAAACTTGTTATTCGTAGCTGCATACCAATATTAAGATTTGGCAAAACCATATTTTTAGCAGTTTTGTATGACGCACACAAACAACATTTTATTCCACGCGCAAGCTGTGGTTAGATTGAAAATATAAAATCAGCATCGGTAGTTATTTACATAAAATAGAATAGGTACCTATAATATAACGCGTGCCAGCATTGCAAATTAATCGGAAATTGTGGTTAATGCTGACGTCGAGGAAAACTTGCCCGAAGAGACATATTGGCTACTGGTAATGCCAAACTAAGTGTGCCCCAGATTTTACTATTTTAGTGTCACATTAAAGCAGTTCGTTAATAATTATTTTTTCTTTTATTAATCCAGTCTATTTACCATCTGAATAAGATGACCCTCTGAATGAATATATGGCAAACAAATGGCGAAGGGCATAGCTTCAAGTCTCAGTCAAGTATGCTATATTATGATACAAAACAGACTGGATCGAACGAAGTACGAAGAAGCATTAGTTATATGTCAAAATCTGCATTTAAGTAATTAATGTTGGTCTCTGAGTGCGGAGTAAGAGTATAAATTAGATAATACTTAACATTAATAATTTACTTAATAGAGATTGTCAGAACATGTATGGATTTAATTTCTAAACCATCATTAAATAAAAGTTAAGTAATCTGTTTCTGGGTTGGAACTGACGAACTCGTTTTGGAAGTGTAGAACGAATCAAAATGTATCGAACGCAAATCGATATTCCACTGACAATGAGCGTACTACGCGTATTGCATGAAAACGAACAAACTTGCGTCAATCAATAAAAACACTTCTAGTTACAGTTGTTAGAACTAAGAATACAGTGCTCATAATTCATCATAATGTAGTCAATAAATGTCAAACTAATAGATTTAAATAACAATAATACATAATATGATATATAAATCAATTAGGGTGTGAGAGGTTTCTATTTATGTACAAATGGAAATTCTGAGCCAGTCGCTCAGATGATTCATGAATGATAAGAAAGTCGTCTTTGCTTTGCGCTTGCATAAAATTCTAAGAATACCTCATTTCCCATCAAAAAATTCATAGAGAGAGGTGCTATTGGTAGATAAGTATTAAGTGATCAGATGAGATTATTGGTAGATCGCGAACAGACATTGCTAATCAACGATATTGATAAATATTGTACACAGTGCCCTCGCCTCTCAGTTTCCCTGAGCAATCATTAAATTGTGCACAGACTATGCCATGAACAAGATATTCTTGAAACAGGATTATGTAGAGCAGCTATTAATTCGAATTCTAAAAATATACCTTTGATAAGGAGCTACTTAATTATTATCTCATTAGTGTGCGGTGTACCCATACATGGGCACAATTATTATATCATTAGTAGTGTACTCACACATGGACACGACGTCACGTACACGCAGGTACGATATCGCCAGCCTCATGATGGAGGCCTTGTCCAGCTGTTCCACCTCCTCTTTCTTGGCGGGCAACGCGGCGGTCAGCTCGGCGAAGATCTGCACCTCCTTGGTGCGTCTACATCGTGCCGCCACTCGCGATTTCTCCTTGCGCTTCTCATTGTTCCTGAAAAAATAAAATACTTTTTAAGAATTTGAACTTAGAAGCGACATTGCAAGGTCGCGCGCCATTAAAATTTGGAACAGTCTCATCGCGGGCTGTCTAAATTCAATGTGTAACTTCTTTTGTAATAATGTTCAGTTTTGGATGGCTCATTTAAAATTGCATTGCCCACAATCCGACGTTTCTCTTTGCAATGTAAAGGGATCCTTACTTAGTTGTAGAGTAGTGGTTATTAACCAGTGGTCCGCGGACCACTGGTGGTCCCTGAAGGCATTCCAAGAGGTCCGCGAAGCCATCCTAATAATAAGTGAGAATTCAGAAGTTCGTAAAGAGTATGCAATCACAAAAACCACATAAATTAAAATTTGTAAGTTTTAGATTTTTGGCAAATGAAAAAAATTACTGCTAATTATAAAGTTGTGCTTGTTTTCTTTATCAAACATCCCTTAAAATTTAGTTTGTTAATATTTTTAGCAATATTTCGCGGAATATTGCTAAAAATAATAACAAACTAAATTTTAAGCTATGGATTTCCGCAAGGTAACGCCTGATTCCATGAACTAAACGGCCCTTAATTTAGGTAAACCAACTGGGTGCAGGGTGGTCCCCGGCAAGACAAACATTTGGTAAAATGGTCCCTCATGATTAAAAGGTTAAGAACCACTGTTGTAGAGGCTAAACTACTTAATTTCGATTGTAACACAAATACACAATGTAAAAATAAAATCGTTTTTGTTGTAGACAGCAATTCTTTTCTAGGTCTACATTCTACAACTGCAGAGAAATCATCAACTCAGCTTTATACTGGTAACAATTAGATGACACCTGTGATCTAAAATAAGTTCATTGAGCGAAACGGACGAAAAACAAAAATACTCTCTCACAAACAAAATACCTCTCATAAGCGTAAACATTCCGGCCACGGATGACGAATTCTGCCTTGCCCGGTATACACATTATCACAGTTATTTTGCAATAGCTTTAATAATTATTCAAAAAATAATAATTTATTTCTTATTATTACGAAAGACAAGTAACACAAGGTGCCAGCAATCTCTGTGGCTCGCAATTAACAATGCATGTCCATTAATTTGTCATTAAGCCTCCACCGCAGTATCTGCTGCTCTAAATAGCATACTTAACAAATGCGTCAGCTGATGAGATTAGTGTTATTATTTTAAAGTGGGAGAACTTTGAGCGACACATTTCCTATTACTTGGTAATACTAATATATTATTCTGTGCTATAGGGGGAAAATATACGCAGATCGCGACATACAATGCGGATAACATTAATAATAATATCTATGGACGCTTCAGACCACGTCAGTCTGGCCCTGTGCTAAGTACCTACCTGATGGACTTGTGTTACAGGTACCAGACTACGGAAATATATTTAATACTTTTATACTATACATATATTTAAGATTTTTATTATATGATTTAATTATAATATTTAATTAAATCATATAATATTTTTAAAATATATATATATATAATAATATATAATAATTTTAAATAATATTTAATACACATCCATGACCCAGGAACTCTTTTTGTTCCGTCGCGTCAGCGGGACTCGACCCCGCGACCTCCGGCTTGAGCTTCTAACGCGCTCACCACTGCACCACGGAGGTCGTCAAGTACAACAAAGTAACTACTAGATCATGCTTAGTTGTTTTTTACATTAAATCCATACTAATATTAAAAATGCGAAAGTGTGTCTGTCTGTCTGTCTGTTACCTCTTCACGCACAAACCGCTGAACCTATTTTGTTGAAATTTGGTGTGGAGATACTTTAAGTCCCGGGAAAGGACATAGGATACTTTTTATCCCGGAAAAATGTACGGTTCTCACGCGATAAACTAATTTTGGCGCAACGGAGTTGCGGGCGTCATCTAGTAAAATATGTTTTCTTCTTGTTGAACTTAAAGTTCAACTTGATGCCTATTTACTTTAAATTTTTTTTCCGACTGTTTATTATCTTCATAGGTACCTACATAATATAGAACTACTTATATAACCTGCGAGAGAGATCATTGCGATTCCTTATCTGATAACATAAAACAACGCTGTTGTGGCTGTATAGTTAACGTGATCTTTTTTTTTTTGTTAGAGCGGGACATCTACGGAACCCCCCACCCCCCCCTCACACCCCCAATTAAAATGTAATATATAATTCATATTGTTATTAATTATGAAAGTATAGAAGTAAATACAATTAATTATTTTGTGACTGTCTAGTGCCATCTGTATTTAAGCAAGATGTCGCAGAATAACCACATATTTTGTTGAATGGGAGTGTGTTACTTTCAGGCATTACACAGGTATTTCAAACACAAAAATACTTTTAAATTGTCGTTTGGTCTGTTTGCAAAAGCGGGACAATTTCGGCCTCGCGGGGGACAGCGGGACAGACTGCCTGAAAACGGGACGTATGGTCACGTTATTTATAGTGTCATGTGTTATAAATATTTTTTATATTAGAAGAGATTCTGCTTCACTCAGACCATTTCAACTACTGCGTTTTTTATTTTAAAGTTTTAAACTCTCAATTAATTCCTTACCTTCTATATTATTATGAGTGGAATGTGGATGGAGTGAGTATCGAAAAACACGAAATGTTGTTTTTTTTATTTCATAAATATACGGGAAAAATTAATATTTGCCCTTATGTTATATCCACTACATCCACTCACTTTCAATTATTCTTCCCATAAACAAGACGTGGCTGACTGGTTACAACCGGTTACATAAAAGTATCTACAAGTTTCGGGAGCGTAGACAAGGACGGCGCGGCGGCGATAGAGTGCAACGCATTGAGGAAAATCTATCGTAAATATACGGTAGTAACGCATTAT
>HG995321.1:12148723-12378723 GCA_905333045.1 Lysandra bellargus
GCAGCATCCTATGGCGTCCCAGGGGGGGCGACAGCGTCCTAGGATGGCGGCAGAGTTCGTACGTAGGGGCAGCAAAATTGAAGTGAGTTATACTCATAAAAAAAGATAGCAGGGGTAACATGGATGAGAGTGGCTAGGAACAGAAATGAATGGAAACAGCTGGAGGAGGCCTATGTGTCACAGGACACGCTGGTTACCAACCTAGAACAAGATGCGACAAATTTGCTATGACACAATACATTATAGTTGGTACAGCAAAAAGGCTAATAAAAACAAATACTCATAAAAATATAAATCCGGCCCTGCTGAAAAGTAGTTTAAGGTTTGAAGTAACACAAAGACGACAAGGTTCAGGACGAGCTATGAATGTATCAAGAATTGAGTATTGACTTCCTGTATTCTTATGTCCACTTTGATAATGTTATCTAACCCAGGCATAATTATCATTTAGGTTTAATAAAAATTAAACCCTGTGCTACTATTAGATTCTACAACACACCTTGAACCATAAAAACGCACTCTTTCGCATTTTCCACAAGGCACAAGCCTCTTTATTAAAGTTCCCGTGCATACCCGAGTCTCCGAAATACGCGCCATAAACATTTTTACGTGGAATTACCATTGTCGAGTCGGGCTGGATCTTGGGGCATAAAACGCTCGTAATGTCAGGCGCGGATTCAGCCGTCACCGGGAATGGAGCCAAGCGAGGGGCTCCCTCGTTTAGGAACGGTCTCAGAAGCGAATTCGGGCTTCGACAGGCGCGGAGCCACGCGAGGGGCTCCATCGTATAGTAACGGTCTCAGAAGCGAGTTCACGTCACCGGGCGTGCAGCCAATTGAGGGGCTTTCTCCTATATTACATCTAATGAGTAATGTCCTATTGTGACAAATAAAATGTTTATTTATTTATTTATTTATGTATTTGGGGAAGGCCTCGACTGTTACACGCTTTTTCAGACGGCGGCAGGCACGGTACTAGGCGTAGGGGTTCTTTAATATTACAAACTTGTATTGATCCCAGACGCGGATTTAGACGTATGGTTGGAGAGGCTTTTACACGCTTTTGCACGATTCAGGGGCAGATTCAGTAGGTGTCGGACTTCGCAATGCCAGACGCGATGCCAGGCACTGACGTCATAGCTTGGCAATGACTTATTCGTATCGGTTTCAGGAGCAAATTTAAGCGTCGCCACACAGAACCAGGCGTTTACTGAACAAGGAACTGAGTAAGAGTCTACTCTACTCTTACTACACTCTCCGTATCTTAGCAGCAGCCACAGGCGTCGCCAGGCGCGGAGCTAGACGTGAACTCGCCGAGGGGCTCTCTCTTATATTACACGCGGTAAAAGTACGCTCGTGCCCGCCGGCGATAACACCCACGCGGACAGGGCAGTAAAACAGTAAGATTACTGTCGACAGAGGGGACACGTCCACTGAACAGGTATTGTAAGGTAGCATTAGACAAGATGTACTCTGAGTACGAAGATGGCTTTAATATAATTAATATAAAAGTATTGGTCTAGGGAAAATTTTGGAAAAGCCTGACCAAATATATTAAACCCCAAAAGTGCTGCAAAATCTGAAAGTCAAAATATGTTAACTAAAAAATTGGTAAAACGGAAATAACGGTGGCTTGCCTCTACTAATATATTTTCTCTACGCTCTAGCCCCCACGACCGGTTCATTAATTAGACACCTGGCGTGAACCATTCCATAATCGATCATGGAAATGTACACTTGAGACTTTATGTAAAATATGCACATATCGCAGGCGGCCACTGAGCAAAAGCCATTAGAACTGAAATAGATACAGATACCGGACAATCCAAGCTACCAAGACAATAGCTTTGTTTCTGACCATCCTATGTCACCTCCGGGTTCGTAATTCGTATACAAAAAAAAAACCATCAGTAGAGTAAAACAAACCAATCGATGTTGCACTGTAGCCATGTCAGTTTGTATTGCCGCCGTCGCGGTCGCAAATAAAACGTCATGCAATAAAGAAAATAAAATTATCCGCCAATGTCATTCAATCGAAACGAGCTCGTCCCTAGCGAGAAAAATAAACCACTTAGCGCGGGCGGATTCTAAACAAGTCGGGACGGGTGTCTGTTAGTCAAAAATCTAATACCGGAGTGCAGAGTTACGTCCAAATAAAAGTGCAGGTTCAATATCAGATACGGCCGCATTCGGGCGGCGGCAGCGCGGCGCGGGCTCGCTCGGCGCGCTCGTAAAACCGCGGGCGTGCTTCATTACGCCGAGCCGCGCCGTTTTTACGGCCGCACGTATGCGAGCGAGGGTAGTTTTTCAGCACCCCTCTCGCCCCCCGCCCCGCCCGGCGCCCGGCTCGCGCGCCACATAAATAAGCGATCACCGCTCGCCGCCACCCGCCCCCGCGCCGTAAACTGAGCTCAGATAGCGAGGACTTAATGGCTGATCGGATTTTGATTAGCGAAGGCCGGCGAAACCCGAAGCTAAATTTGAATAGATAAGTGGGCATCCGAGGACCGGGGACCCGCGACCGTAATTTACATACTTACGGCTTTCGGCGAGCGGAGGGTGCCAAGTTATGGACGTCGCGAGCGATAAAGTTGATATAGCGGCCGAGCCCGGCCCGAATATGTTATCGGCGGTCGCGGCGCGCTCGCTTTTTGCGATGCCATCGCCGCCGGCCGCCGCTATTGAAACAGAGCCGTTTTAACGACTCACTTTTGTGTGCGAATATCCTCGTGAAGAGTGTCCCTTTCGGTTGACGGACGTTTACATTGAAAGCGGCTATTTCGGCCGCGCTATATCACTCGCCGCGCCGGTCGCCCCGACGCGCGACGCGACGCGCCGCCCGCTTTATTTCGCACATCGATAGCCCTGCCAATTTTTCATAAAAGAAAAACTTTTGCGAGCAAAAATCGCGCCATCCCATTTCGTAGATTCCAATAAATATCCAAAAACTTAGCGGCCCCCGCCCCCGGTCGGCGAAATACAAAACGCCGTATAACATACAAAGCGAATCCCGAATAAAACATTGGCCGATAGCCAATGGACAGAGAACCGGAATAAGATCGGTTCATTACTAAAGAAAGAGAAAAAAGTTTCATCCGGCACATATTCGCATCGTAGTCAGCAATCTGCATAATATCATAGTAACCAACGTATATCATGTATCATACAATATCCAATGTTTATATTTTGTACGCATAGAATGTGACATAGCTACGAATCGCTCTGAATACAGAAGAAAAATAATTCAATGATAGAATTATTCGAAACCATCTAGATTTTAGCCAGACACGAGTTAAGATCCCTGCAAGTTCTACGAATCGGCTTGCACCGTAGAACCGTTAAATTCTATGATTTCGACCGCGCTGCCGCGGCAGGCAGGCCTCCCCCGCCACCCCATCTTTAGGGCCACATTTGTCTACTTTGACAGGTACACGGGCCGCGGCTGAACTCAGAAGGTATCTTTGTATATAACGCGCCGAGTTGAAATGCCCCTTGGAAACGTACAGCGACTTACAATGGAAAATAAGGGAAATGCTTTGTATAGATCAAATTCTACCCTCGAATCTGTATAAAATTGTGATAAAACCAACTGAAAAACGTGTGACTCGGCACGAACGTCGCTTTAAGTAAAAACATAATAAACACTAAAGAAAACGATAGCGACAAAAGAAGACGATAAACAAATCGATACCGCCGAAGACGTCCGCGCTAAAACGGGGAAAATGAAACTTGCGTCAGCGCAGCGACGTGCCAAGGCCCAAGTCGCGGCCGTCCTTAATTAGGATGTTCGATTTATCGCCCCACCGAAACCGCCGCAGCACGCGAGGAATGCACTTACGCGCTACCTGACCGATTAGGCGGACAAGACGGACGGTAATCGTCCCCATCGGCGACAATAGACACGAATACTTTCGTCGCACCGCGCTTAATCGCAGGACACATAAATAACTACACTTTTCACAACCGTCGAATAGATCTATCAACTAATTGAAGAAAGATGGCGCCGCGTTTGCAGCTGTGCGTGCCAACTTTAGCCACCTTTAGGTTCATTGAACATTTTTCGCAAACGGTAGTAAATTCCGCCGTAGCGGCTCAACTGCAGAGAATAAGCCATGACGAGAAATCAGTGTTCCAGTTCAACGAAAATTCCAGGCAATGTAGTCACTGACTTGAGCATTTCATCTTAGTCCATGTTCTATACATCTATGACGATAATAGTAGGAAGTTCATATCAGAAAACGCGGCTACCATATTCAAGGTCCGCCTTCTTTATGTCATGTGACTTTTCAATGTACCAGACAATCCGACCTTGTTTGGTTGTGTCGTGTTTACTAAATAAGTAAGGACTTAAGGAGGGTTATAAAAATCCAAAATAAAATCATGCTAATCGATTATATTTTTGAACATAACCGTGATAACAAATTTATCAAAAAAATCTAGACACGCGGTAGCGTGTCAAGCCAAGTTCCAGTATAACAGAATGGCGAGCAGCACCGTGTGTAATATTACACGAACCATTTGCAGGTACTTTTGACCCTCTCATAATTCCGAAACTATTTCACATAAACGTTTCAGATTTGGCTCTTATAATGAGACTTGCGAGATAACTACATGCTCTAAATTTCATAAGCACAGCTCAAACGGTTATTAAGATATTAACGTCCGAAAATCTACATTTTTATCACTGACTGACTGACCTATAGATCAAAATTCTAACCCACTTCCAGATGACCTAGAAGGCTGAAATTTGGAACCCAGCTCGGTAATTGTGTGAAAACGTAGGGAAAAATCAGAAAACAAAAAAATCGGTCAAGTGCGAGTCGGACAGAGCCAAACTAGGCAAAAATTGTGTTTTTTGTATGGAGACCCCCCTTAAATATTTATTTTATTATACCTTTATTATAAATTATGAAAATAAAAATATAATTAAAGATTTTTTGAAATTTTCAAGTATCTACCGGCTGCCATTATTGATTTTGAGCAAAAAAGGCCAAAAAAATCACATTTATTGTATGGGAGCTCTCCGTAAATATTTATTTGTGAAGTGAAAATACTTTAGGAAATTAATAGAAGGTGACTTTATGAAGTATGTCTGTCTGTCTGTTACCTCTTCAAGCCCAAATTGCTTGTACTGATTGTTCTTAAATTTGGTATGGAGATATAGTTTGAGTCCCGGGAATAGACATAGAATTCTTTTAATACGTCTGTCCGTCTGTCCGTCCGTCTGTCCGTCTGTCCATCCGTCCGTCCGTCTGTCTGTCTGTTAGACAGCTATAATAATAGCTTCTTTACTTCCGCACAATAAGCTGTACCCTATAGTTAATGGTCTGAAATACACTTGTGTTAAGTATACCGTATTATTCCAATGCCTCCTGATGGTAGCTGCTTTTTCTATTCGCTTGAATTTTTAACCGACTTCCAAAAAACGAGGAGGTTATATGTTCGGCTGTGGATATTTTTTTATATTTTTTTTTTATTTTTGTATGTTCAACGATTACTCCGCCGTTTGTGAACCGATTTTCGAAATTTATGTTGTGTTGTATTAGGTTTTACTCCAATTTGGTACCATGTTCACAAAAGTGGTGACCTGATGATGGGATCCATGAGTAATCGAGGGAACTCCTCGAAATTTATATGGAAACATATGGTGATTTTGGTTTTCTGAGAAGTATCCTAAGCATATGCTACCAAAACGCAAGATTTTGCACCGAGGTATACTATGGTTCCGAAGCTACTAAGAGAACTCTGGATTCCTTATAGATACAAGTTTGGGAGTTTAGGCGCTGTTTTAAGAACTGAAAGCATATGCTACTATGCAAATTACATTCATCATCATCATCATCATTACCATGTCAGGGTCACCAATGTCACCAAATTCAACCTTATCTCCAGAGCATAAGGCACACATTTGACATTACTTCTAAGAAGTTAAAGCTGCTTCGATAATGTAACATTCTGTCTCACTTCGCCGAGATATTCTGGAAAATAACCTAATTTCAACCTTTTGCATTGCGTTTAGCGTTCATAATACAATAACACTCTCTGCAGTCTCACTTCAATCTGCCAGGGCCGCAGGGCTGTCAAGCGGGCGCGGGCGGCACGGCGGCGCGGGCCGGCTAGGGACTATGTGCGCTGCGTCCGCGTCACGTGCGCCAAGTCGAGCGAGTGCCAGTACTATTGAAAGTTGAAACTAGTCCGGTGACCGGCTACTTAGCACGTCACGTCACGTGTTCACTTTGATTTTTTTTAAATGTATTGTTTAAAATTATCTGCAGGCTGCAGCTGATATTATATTTTGTAAGTGTGACTGTAATAAGATACGCAGAATAATATTATACAGGTGTATTATTCTACTTATAGTACGCGATGGTTTACTCTGGTAAAAAGAGTAAAATTATTATTTTTAACAAAAAATTAAAACCGACTTCCAAGGTAAAACAAGAATAACATCCTTATAATATGAACTAAAAAGTATTAAATAATTATTCCTATCTAATAGTGCCTTTTTCCGAATTCGGCTAAAACTCAACTATTTCTGTACTCAATCTTCATAATTTTGAAGTCGGTGCCAGTTCCAAAAGTTTCAAATATTCTGTCAGAGAACAGAAGATTCATCTGGTACCGACTTAAAAATGATGAAGATTGAGTACAGAAATAGTTGAGTTTTAGCCGAATTCGGAAAAAGGCACTATTAGATAGGAATAATTATTTAATACTTTTTAGTTCATATTATAAGGATATTATTCTTGTTTTACCCTGGAAGTCGGTTTTAATTTTTTGTTAAAAATAATAATCTTTGTTTTATTCGTCTGATACTCAACAAAGCTTGGGGGATATTTCCCCACTTCCTGATTAGTTTCAGATAGGCTAACCACAACTTTTCTGATAGATGAAGCATCTGTCAGTTAAGTTTCAGATAGGCTATCCACAATAATTGTGGATACTTCATCTATCCGATAAATTATTTATCTGATAGATGAAGTATCTGCCAGATAAGTTGCGGATAGCATATCTGATACTCGTCGGGAAGTGGTGAAATAACACCTTAAGGTTGCGATTGAATATAGTCGAACATTATGTATGTTTGAACTGGGAAGATTAAGATGTCTACTGTCTACCCTTGCTCGGAAAGTTTTCTTTACAAATAGTATCCCACCAAAAACATAAAATATGTAAAAATTGAAAGCCAAGTTCCATACAAACATTATTCTTGTCTATGGACTTAGCCGTAAAAAGGAAGGAGATCTAAATGAGTGCCAAGTTCCATGGAAAATCGAAATATGTATGTATAGGAACCAAATAACATTATGAACAAATAATGGAGTCTATTTCTTTGCTTTATTGAATATCTATAACAATTAATGTTATTTAAATAACTTGAGATCTTAACTTGAGATCTTAAACTAGATTAAATTCTACTTGGCTAGTTTTCATCAGAGTTAAAATGTTCAATAACTTTATGAAATGACTGATGTAATGAAAACTGGCCAAGTTAGATCTAATCTAGTTTATGATCTCACATTATTTAAATAACATTAATTGTTATAGATATTCAATAAAGCAAAGAAATAGACTCTATTATTTGTTCATAATGTTATTTGGTTCCTATACATACATATTTCGATTTTCCATGGAACTTGGCACTCATTTAGATCTCCTTCCTTTTTACGGCTAAGTCCATAGACAAGAATAATGTTTGTATGGAACTTGGCTTTCAATTTTTACATATTTTATGTTTCTGGTGGGATCTCTCTTTTACCTCAATTTATCAATCAAGCGCGAGTTGGCGTCGTTTCCAAGTGTTGAGCGCATTAGGCTGGATTTATAGGCGTCGTCGCGATCGCCAGTGTCCTTTTGGGGGTTGATAGGTTAACACTTTGCTGCTTTTGAGAACCCCGAATTCTATAGAAGCGTACACATGCAAGGTCGCGTATAGCGGCACATTCGCGCTGTCATTTACATACATTTGCTAGTCATCTCGCGGTGTAGCTGCCAAGCCGCGCGTTCGTTCAGGCGCATATGAACTCAGCCTTATACAATTACCGATGTTTTAGCTTCTTTATTACCAGGCGCGAGATACGTCCCACCTAAAATACATCGACATGTTTATTTTCCTTTGTAATTAGTCGCCGACCGGGCACCTGTGATTCGCGCCCATAAAAATGCAATTAGAAACGTTCAACACGTGTATCATTAAACTTCTTAGCAGCTATTTGACGAAAATAATAGACTACAATTAACTAAATTCTTGTTTTTTTATCTACCTTCGCGTTACTGCAGAATTATAGGTGTATGTGGCGTACCGCCGCGCCGTGATCGTGCTAAACTGATTATAATTGATTTAGCGATTAAAAGCTCATAATTGTCCAACAAATATACTTACGTTTATCTCATATACTACGCAATAGACGGATCTCTATCAAATTTCACACCGATTTTTTACGCTTTAAAAACGCTTCCATGCGCTTCTAAATTCTCTTACCAATATTTTTATAGAACCAAACATCAGCCAGCTTAACTCTATCTACATTACCAAACTTACCTGCCAAAAATTCTTCACTTATCCTTTATAAAATGTGATGAATCATGTCGTAATTTGTGAACCCTTATCTGTAGTTCCGTACATCACGCGCGCAAATAGAGGTGGGAGCCGTTTAAAAGGCCATCAGGCGGGGCCATTTCACATTCGGCTCGCTAGGGCCCGGTTATGGACTGGATTCTCATAATGAGGAAACTAGCCCTTACTAGGAGTTCTCGAATCGGATTACAGTTATTGGAACTCGACTCGAAACTCGACTCCTATATAAGTTAGACTAAGTAGTTAGTGAGATGATTCAATAAAGGATATTCGCCAATCGCTAGTGGCACATCTCCTTAATTAGTTTCCTGGGCCTGTACATTTCAATTCTTTTACCTAAAGTGGATCCACATAAAGGCTCCACGTTGAGCGATGATAAGCGCGATCGAAATCTACTTTAAGCATCCACAATCGAGATTGATAAAATGCCTCTCTACACGTTCGCAATAGCGATTAAGATGAACGGATCATGGATCAACGCCCATCATGAGCCAACGTAAAGCCAAACAATAGTCCGTACCTATCTACTCGACAGGTACGGACTATTCTTTGATCACGTGGTACGGGCGATATTGTGAGCGGCTATTTCAGTTCTTGGCACCTTATCAGCCCAAGGTGAGCTCACACCAGATAAATACTATCTACCTGTATTATACTCGGATTATGTATGGAATATGAATGAATGTTTGCCCATTTATATTGATAACGTGACACTTGATCGGTTAAAGAAATACTTGTATTACCTTAGTTATTAGTATAACGTTTTTCAGGTATGCGGAATTTATGTTGGTGATGATACATGTACGAATATTTAAAAATATATATGAATTCCCATAATTAATGACAATTACTATAATCTACTGATATGGTAGTATACTCACTCATATGAAAATATGAAAGTGAAGCTATTGCTGGTATGCAATAAGTGTTGAACAGTTTTTGATCAAATGTGGTAGAAGAAAGTCAAGAAACTAGCCATTAAATCGGAGGAAATGCCGGAAAATATACTTGTTTTCTAATTTTCAATGCAAAATAGATCGATACAATTCTACTTAAACCTAGCAGCATACTTCTACTAGCACCCAACCTCTTCTGCCATCTATATTTTACTACGTAGTCATCTTGCACCACAGTGTACCAAACTCCTAGATGCGCTGGGGCAGCATATTGTATACTGTATACACTATATAGTATTACGATTAACACCGTTACACTTATTTACACCAAACAGGACCTTATGCCAACGCTATACGGTTTACTCTCACAGACACGGGGTAATATAACGGCGAACGGATAGTGCCTTGCTTACATCGAAGGCTGACGCGACCACGGACCAGAACGCCCATACATCACCGCGGACACCTACACTACCCTAGCTCCTCTAGCATACGCCAACAAGAAAATTTTGTCTACACGTTTTCTCGATGTTTGACGGTTTTTCTCTTCATCTCTATCGACCCTAACATGACATACTTTTTTTCTCGTGTAGATCTGTCGTCAAAATCTATCGACATAACTAGCTGTCCCGGCAAACGTTGCTTTGCCATAATATAAAGTACCTATTTCGCCCATATTATTTTTTTGAAGTGACTAAATAAATGTGTTACCATAGCAACGTCTATCGCTATCCCGTCGCACAAACAATGGTCGCCCTCAGTCTCGAGTTGTAATAATTTACTATTATTTATTCAACAAATGCACTTATCAATATAAAAAGTAGATGTTGTCCGATTCTCAACCCTAACCGATATGCTCGCTAAGATTCACGAAAATCGGTCGAGCCGTTTCAGAGGAGTTCAATTACGCACACCGTGACACGAGAATTTTATATATTAGATGTCAAAAAATATGATTTTGACATTATGTCGTTATCGACAATATAACTACACACGAGAGTGAGATATCTCGAGATTTTCTCGTTTGCGCATCTTAGGCCGGCTGGGCTGACACACGAGTAGTAGAATCCAGGGCTGCCTACACTTAATAAAGAAGAAGGGGCATGTACCTAACACCAGGGGCATATGACACAGTATGTAAAAATGATAGGGCTTAAAAATCAATTTTAATAATAAAATGGAAAACTTTGCAGCCCTTGACGAACATTTTGAAAAAAAATAGATTTTCAAAAATGACGTCATAATAAAATGTGTCAACGTGCTAAAGCGGTGGATAGGTATGGGCTCCCAACATAAGTTCCCCTTCTTTGTTAATTTTCAAAGCGCACAAATTTTTAAGACCCAGGGTTGTCTATAGCCACTTATAGGACTTTTCAAATAGGAACTTCGTTCCAAAAACAGAAAAACAATCAATATTTATCTAACTTCCACTCTCCCAGCTCCCTACACGTGTAGGAAATTAGGAGTAAGCGGAAAGAAAGTCGGAATCCAAAAGATCAAACGAGCAACAGACATATTTAATTGATTTCGTCGCAAACACTGTTCGCCTTTTTGTCGGTAATTGAAACATTCCCGGGAAATCCTTACTAATATTGTAAATGCGAAAGTGTGTCTGTCTGTGTAGACGTGAAGACTCACGCTCAAAGGGCTGAATGCTTTGATTATGGAGATACTTTGAGACGGGAAAGGACATAGGAAAGCATATGTAAACCTCCCGCGCGATAAACGAACTTAGGCGCGACGGAGTTGCGGGCGTCATCTAGTATCCTTAGCGTTTCTTCGACGACATAAAAACTAATGTCCACGTATTGGCGTCTAGCAATTATGCGGCTAAGCGTGTCATAACAATTCGGCGTAATATCTGGACCTATCTCGGCGGCCAGACGTCTTCCCCGACTTACGCAACAGAATTTACGCTCAAGCGAGCCGAGGTCCGCCGGCGCACCAGCCATTGTTCCAATTTAGCCTGACCTCCCCCCCACCCCCGCGCGCGGCGCTCCGGAGAGGAGGCCGGGGGAAGCGAGCTCGCGGTTAGAGTTCTAGTTATGCCAAACTATGGTATAGTGCGGTATCGGTAGTCGGCCAGCGTAGCCTGAGCTGCGCCGCTGGTAAGGAGTCAGAGGATCATGCGGGTACAGAGGGCTCAAGTGAGGGTGGTTGCTTTGGTAGGTATTAGAGTAGATGTGTAGCGAGGCGAGTGGCAGCGGGCGCGGCGTGTGGGTGAGACGTTTACGGTCGGATCGCCGGTCGACAACGCTCCGGACACCATCACACTCGCACTTCTCAGGACAAACAAAGTTTACATATTTTAACTCAACAAGGCCTTAATTCCTTAGACTTGCCATAAATGTCGACATTGCAATTCTTTCTTGTGTTATTCATAAATGATAATACACAATATTATGTCGTCTTTCTGTGTTAATTGTATCTTTATGTGTTTCTTGTGTACAATAAAGAGTTAAATTAAAAAAAATGGGTTTAATACCCTAAAACGATAGATCGCAGATGTAACTTGTAAATCCATATAAACAAACTACGTAAAATGTACAAATTACTTAATGTTGTTACAATAGGCTACTTGACCTATATTCAGAACAAATGCATATTTCTAGTAGAACTTGGCCTAGGAAACCGTATTTCACCCTTATCATCAAATAAAAGCTTATGATTTATTAATAAAGTCGATTTGAAAATATGATTTTATGAAAATATGATTTGTACTGACGAAAACGCTTTTGCGTACTTCCGATTTGGATGTGACGTCATCCTCATAGTAATTTAATATCTTTTATTTATATGTAAGTTTATTTGTACATAAATAATAAGAATAAGCCTAGAAAGATTTGTAAAATATATTTTCTTAAATAATTCAAATAAAACATCAGTTTTATATATAATCTCCATTTATTGTAGACGGGAAATGAAATGGCCAAAACTTTTCTCCAAAAGTTTTCAACATTACAAATGATTTCTAATTTATTATTTAATTATTTTATAATTTTTGGGCACTTTTAGACTCGTACATTTAGCACATAAAAAATTTTTCAATAAAGAGAGTTTAAAATACAAAACGTATGACGTCACACTATGGCGGACAGTGTTTTCGGCGCCATTTAAAAGGCATGTTTTTCAATCAATATTTTTATGGGTTTCTACTATGTAAAATATTAATTTTTTTTTTGTGACAATGAATGATTAAGAAGCGATTAGCATGAAGAAAAAAAATAGGTCAAGTAGCCTATTGGTTTACGAATTACGTCATCCCTTTCCACCGCGTACAAGCGATACCTTATCCAGTCGCGCCATAAAAATTTATCACCCTACACATACTGGCACATCCCCATACATATTTCCATTTAATATTAAGCCATATACAATATGGGATATAATATAATAAACATATTAACATGTCCTACATTCTCTCCCATCATGTGCAGCGCGGCGCGGCGCAATACCGCGCTAGACGCGCCGCGGTCGGCCCCTCGCGTCGCGCCAATTAATTACGGTGGCCATCTTACCTCCCCCCTCGCCCCCTGGCAGACCCCCCTCACCCTCCCGCGTGCCCCCCGCCGCTGACGGACAATAATTGCCGCCGAATCTCCGGCCTCTTGCCCGAGCCTAGCGGCCATCTTACGGTCGTATGCAAGCCGGCGAAATACAAACGGAGATCCGACAAAACGAAAAATATCTCGACGATACAAAAGAGCGGAAATTACTTTTCTTTTTTTTTACGTGGACCGTACTTTTAAATACATATTTACTCAGTCAATAAAATAAAATTCGAATAATCATAGGCCACAAAAAGTTCGCACTTACCACCTAATTTTACCAACTAATTTCAACAAAGCGCAAACAAGGTAGAGACCCCCATAGAACTTTACGCTCAAGAATAGTTTAAAAGTCCGAACGCGCAGCGGTGACCCAATTCTCGGACCGCATTACTCATTCATCGGACGGGGGAGTGACGGTAGCGGGTTCGATGCCTACCGAAATATCGTCTACGAGAATATATCGCGAATACGAGATGTTGGATCGCGATTTCAACTGACATTTTGAGATTTTGACCAAAGCTCTTGATCTCGCTTCGGGTTTGTGAAGTCTGTTTTACATGATGACAATAATTTAAATTATTTTCTGTATTTAAAGGACATATTTTTAGTACTAGACTTAAAAAGGTATCATACGAAACAGAAACAATAAAATTGGTCGTTTTGCACGTGTCATCGAGGAATAGACAATAAACAGTAAGCACCTTTAATCATAGTGATTTCGGAATAGACGCCTAGACCAGCTATGGGGTCCTTTTGTACATAACTGACATTTACCCCTTACGCGAACCGAACGGTTAGTTATTCCTTAGTAACTGCTAATTAGCGATGATTATGACGATGCGTCCTCGAACTTCACCCCAGTAGGTGGTCCGGCGCGGCCAAGCGAGAGCTGCGCCAGATGCGACACGTACGCAGATGTCCGCAGAAAAAATGCGAGGACACCGCGACACCCGCGAGCGACGGCACTGAGCTGTGACGTCATCATCATCGAATCTCAAATAAAATACAAGACCTTTGTATCCATTGTGGAGATTATACAGTATTATCAGAGCGAAGTAACTACTCTTCAAATACTGTAGTGCCTGTGACAAGGTTTTAAAGTTAAAGTTGCCCAAGCGCAATACGACATTCTCGCGAAATAGTCGGCCTAGTCCATTGAGATGTGGCTAGTCCAGAGGAATGAGCAGGTCTGGGACCAACCAAGTGCAGGTTTCCACATGATGTTTTCCTTCACCGTACGACCAGCGTCTGTATTATTTACTTACTTGAGATCTGAAAATGTCTCATAGTCAAATCAGGTACACGCCTCCACCGGGGATCGAACCTGCACCCTCTCGAATGCGAACCCACGGTCTTCCCACTTACGCTCGACCACGGACGTTTTTTTATGCCCACTTACGCAAAGTGAAGTTAGCCTTGGACATAATATGCTTAATACAACTTTAACCCAAAATGGGCCTTATGGCTGGTATACACGTATTAAGTTGTTGAGTAGTTAACTAATTTTTAACTTAATTTTAAGTTGTTAATTGCATGTAAACACAAAATTTAGTAGCAAGTAGCAAGTTAAAATTTAGTAACTACTAAACTAGATGACAATTAGAATTTAGTTACTACTTGTCTACTTGAGGCGCTATATCGAAAGTAATTTTACCGCAAGGGCAATTTTATACGTAATTTGTATGACTATAAAGTCGTGAATACGCTGCGGCCAGAAGCTATCGGCTCGCTCGGAAAACATGCGAAAAAACGTAATTATAATCATTTAAAAAATAACTAGGGGCATTTAAGCAAAATGCTTCTATGCGATTTTGAGTTGCAAAGGTGTCTATTAATTAGAAAAATTTCCTACAATAAGTACATCTATTTTCGTTTAAAAATAATCTTCAAATTTCGTATTTTAAGAGGTCATTTCGAAAATTAAATGTATCGAGGCAAAATACATTAATCGTGTTTCTAGTTCTTCTCAAACCTAGATAAGGCTATGAAGATATGTATATCTCATTACCAGATTTGTAACATTTCTGAGAGTCCTAGGTATTATAGTATAACGTCAAAAAGGACAGTTTTTTCAATATAGCGCCTTAATACGTGTAAACCAGCCCTTATGCAGTAAGCAAAAACAACACTCATAGCTATTGTCGGCTTTGTGTATGTTTATAATTATTATTTTACTATTTTGAATTAACACCTCGTTCAACGATGATCTGAGGTCACTACAATGGAACAAACCCAATATTATTCATTGATTTATAAAATCGTGTACCTACTTATCTTTTTTTCCTAGGATGGGAGAAGTCATGATTTTCTCAGCTAAAAAAAGTATGACGTTGTTTAAAGCTAATTGTTCTACATCCTCAAAAAATACGATATTTACCTCCGTTTTAATTTAAATAACGCAAAACCTTATCCAAATTATAACGTGGCATATGATCTGAAATGACACGCATACGATTTTTAGACAATTGAATTCAAACAGATTTGCTCTCTACACAAAGGCGACTAAAGTTCATTTTGCTTTGAACTGCACAGGCCGTAGCGTTTTAAATCGTCATAAATTTAATATACAATCCGCCGAGGCCTATTATAAAGACTTCAACGCTAGTGGAGTTGAAGCTAAAATAATATTTCGTTGTTTGTTTTATGCACTTTTTTTTCTTACTGTGGTAAGTTGATACTTGATACTTAGACTGTCAAGATTATCTTATATCTTTAAACGAGCTATATATATATATATTTGGAATCTCAGAATCGGCTCCAACGATTTTCATGAAATTTAGTACATAGGGGGGTTTCGGGGGCGACAAACCGATCTAACTAGGAATCATTTTTAGAAAATGTCATTTTAATCGAATACCGAGCAAAGCTCGGTCAAATAGCTAGTTACATACTGTCAAAATTCTATACCAGCTGTAAATCTAAATCTTAGGATTTAGGGATTTTTTGGATCTAATTTTACAGATTTTGTTACAAACTAAACGTATAAAAATATACAAAATCGTAGAAAGTATATAACACAAAGATACTTTTAAGAATAACCTAAGAGTGAAATATATTCTATCACACATACATAAGCTGAGCCAGGGCTGTCTCGAGCGCAATAACCCGCTGCCGCTGGGCGAAAGCCGCCCGCCCATTACTCGCCCAAATTGCTTACTCGCAACCCTCAACCCTGTATATAGCTGCTAGAAGCTGTGCCTGCACTTTCCGTTTAATACGGGATACTGCCTGTATACACACGAATAAACTGTGGGAACCTTACATTTGCTGAAGATAAAAAAAAAGAAAATTACTTTTTAATAATGATTCTGTCTGTGTCAATGTTTATCAATCAGGATCAGAATAATTATTTATTTCGATTTGCGTTTATAAAATGTTTATAATGCTATGTATTACGTACATTAAAGTTAAAACTTTTTTTTATTGAGGTTCACAAAACCTGCCAGACACTTTACAGATAACATAACAAAGGAATGAATTTAATAGATAGCATTAGTGTTTGGCCCTCTCGATGCGAACACTGCATGCATCAAAAATTAACAATAGGTACATTAACAGTTATTTACAAAAATTTAAATGCTAGCTGTTAACATTAATATTATTTAGTTACAGATTTTTGAAGTAATGCTGATTTCAAAGAGTGAATGGTTACATTAAATATATCGATTTCGTTACAGATTTTATTGTAAGTAGAACACATACGGTACAACGGTGCATGTTGGCTATAGTTAGTTCGAGAGCAAGGTAAGTTTAAAGTTTTACTGTTATGTTATGTTATGCGGCTACCTGACCGCGGCACAGCCACATACAATTTTTCCACCAGACCAGGGGTATCTGAGACTCCATTTATTAATTTCGACAGGTACACAATGTCAGCACTGTTGCGTCTACTTTCGAGTGAAATGAGTTTAAAATACCTAGGTTGTGTGTGTACGAAAGATGGTACAGAAACTGTTTCTGGACTTTCTCAATTCGCGAAATGTGTACTCCATAAGATGGGTTCCAAATTTGAGAACAGTATTCAAGAATAGATCTTACATAGCAGTTGAAAAGGAGGATAGGAATTTCATGATCATTGAAGAATTTAGTTTGGCGTATTACGAATCCTGCCAGTCGTGTTCCTTTGTTTACTATGTTGTTAATATGTTCACGAAAGTCCAATTTAGTATCCACCATTACACCCAAATCCCGAATGCTCGAGACTTCTGTGATAGGAGAATTTTTTATGCAGTAAGGAGCATGTAAGGGATTATGTTTGCGAGTAAATTTAATATGAAAACATTTGGCTATATTAACATTCATGCCATTTGCAGAGCACCAATCGTTTATTGCGTTAATATCTATTTGAAGGAGTCTGATATCACGATAGTCTTTAATTATACGGTATATTTTAAGATCGTCGGCAAACATTTGGTACCTAGATGTAATAGTGGAGCAAAGGTCATTCACGAAAATAAAGAAGAAGAGGGGCCCTAGATGTGAGCCCTGGGGCACCCCGGTTGTCACTTTTGTAGGTTGTATCCTATGACTTGTATCCTCTGACTTTAACCAACTGGGACCTATTCATAAGGTAAGACTCGCACCATCTGAGTAGATTTCCACAGATTCCGGCATGAGCTAGTTTATTTAGGAGAATCCTGTGATCAACTACGTCGAAGGCCTTTGAGAAATCCGTATAGATAGCGTGTACTTCACTTTTGTTTTCCAATGCTTCATAGATAGTTGTTACATAATCTAAAAGGTTTGAAGTTGTTGACCTTCCTGGTAGGAATCCGTGCTGATTTGTGTCAAAAAATGACTGAAAGTGATAAAAAATCCTGTTATAGATTAATTTCTCAAAGACCTTCCCCATAGTTGATAAAATTGAAACTGGCCTGTAGTTAGTGACGTCACTCTGATCCCCTTTTTTGTGTATTGGAGTGAAATAAGCTAGTTTCCACCTTGAAGGAAAACTTCCGGTCAATAAGGACTTATTGTAAATGCGGTAGAGCGGTTCTGAAATCTGTTCCGAGCAACGCTGCAGAAATATTGGCGGGATAGAATCTGGACCTGGTCCTATGTTGGTGTTAATTGTTTTAAGGGAAGTGAGAATATCCGATTTTGGAATGAAACATGATCCAAGAGATTGTGAGTTGCCATAAACTTTATCTGTTATTATAATATTATGATTAGATGACCGTTTAAATTAAATGTTTTAAAAATATATGAATTGTGGCTTAACTCTATTTTTAAATTTTAACATAACATTCGTAGTCTTGTAGTCTGTAATTATATTTAAACATAATATTTTGTATTTCAACTAGAAACCACAATGATTGTGTAACCTTTACGGCTAGGACGAAAAAATGCGATGCGGTCAGAAACTCTGCGGCAAAACTTGTACATAAGTTAATTATAATATTATTATAATATTGTTTTTTCATACAGAGTTAGAAATAAAAGCAGATTTGAAAACGTTTACTGGTCAGCACTTCGCGAATAGGATGCAAAACCATATTAATGATTAATGACACACTGTCTTGCGCCAAAATTCGTTTATCGCGCGGGAACCGTATATTTTTTCCAGAATCAAAAGTATCCTATGTCCTTTCCCGGGACTTAAAGTATCCCCATACCAAATTTCAGCAAAAGTGCTTCAGTGGTTTGGGCGTAAAGAGGCAACAGACAGACAGACATACTTTCACATTTACGATATTAACTTTGGCAGTATCAATCATATTATTACGAGAAATACATAATACGCTAACTCTTATATCGCATCTAACCATGACATAAAAGTAGGGATTTTTTCAAATGACTGATGATTTGCGTAGTGTAATACGTGAACGTGCTGTAATACCTGTGACCAAAATCCAAATGTCATTATAAAAGTAATTAGAATTCAGCATTTAGACGACATGCGAGGTATCAAAAGCTGGTTTACGTACCCACGTGTCCAGTATTCATGTTTTATTACTTTTACACTAATCATGATCCTTTAAAAGGACTATACGAACAATAATGCAATCATCACGTGGCGAATAAATGACCAATCATGGTATCTATCCGAAAAGAAGAAAGGCATTTATGTACCTATTTGGCTGTACATAATATATGGAATATATAAATTGTATTTTACATTTTCACGACCTTAGAAAACTTCGCCTTTACTGGGGACACCTTAATTTTTTTCTAGATTCCTATTTATATATTTCCTTAGAAAAAATTCCAGAACTACTGTACCATTTATCAATTTCGGGGCACAAAAAATTTTCACACCTCATCTAAATCAATTTAATGTCTCAAGGGTCTGAAGAAACAGACACAAAATATACATTAGCTGGCTGGATGTCGGTTTTCTTACTAATTTATTAACACTAGCTGTCTCGGTGAACTTCGTGTCACTTTAAAACCTTCCCGTACTTCTACGAATATTATTTTAAGACAAAAAAACGGCCCAATCGGTTCAGCCGTTTTCGAGTTTTAGCGCGACTAACATTTGAAAATCCATTTTTATATATAAGATTATGCTCAGTGACCTACCATACCACGATCCCGACATAAGTAAATATACCCGCACGTCGCGCTAGGCGCTCGGCGTAGCGCAAACAGCTATCTCGGGCAGATTGGAGCCGGGAGCGACTTGCGAATTGTTAATTCCCCAGCAGCCGCCTGACCCGCTTCCACCCGCTTCCACCCGTTTCCACCTGAATATCGCTCGGACGTTCTGGGAAATGCCGCCTATGTACCGCTTATGTACTCAACACAAACCCCAAGATTTCATGTGTACCGTGTGTAAACAGTTTCAAGATATACCTGGAAATAAATATAATAAATATAGTTAGTAATCTAACGTAATTGGTTGGAGTCCACTCATGAATCACAGCTGAATCAGCTGAGTTGATGATATTTCGAAAAACTCTATTTCGGATTAAGTGCTACGGCGGAAAAAACATAACTGCCAAAACCGCCATACATGCGACTTGCGAGTGTCTTACGCCGGTTCTTTTTGCTGGTAGAAAGAAGTTCCTAATTTGGAAATAAAATATATAATCTTACTTCTTTTCATTTTCAAAATCGTTAGGGCCAGGCCAAGACACTGCGTTGCGGGCCCCATCGCAAAAACAACCTTAGAAAAGCAATGTAGTTTATTGCAATGCGACGTAGCAAAGCAGTGTTGTGGCCTGGCCCTTACCCTTATGGCTTTGCCGTACGCTCTCCACACCATCCTAGTATCTTCTAAGCACAACAACCCTACCTTTGCTGTAGTCATTTAAAAATTCTCTAGCCCTAAGGCCAAAGCATAGCCTAAGCCAACCTTAGCACTAGTGATGTTAAACATTCACGTGTCGATATGTCGATAGTCGATAGCGGACTTAGCGGTAAGAGGCTGTCCACTCCGGGTACATATTAATGAGGCAGGTAGGGCGGTGGGCGGCGTTGCCATGGCGACGCGACGCGGCCTCGCCGGCACAATGAAGGCGCTGTCAAGTAGGGATGTAACTATTGGATACCGGGTACGCGATGTCGAGATTCCAACACGTGTAGAAGTGAGAAACCTTTTTTAATTTCTTTTTTTTAATTTTTATAGTTTGGTAAAATGCTAAACTCGCGTCAGGTCAATTATTGATTGTGACCTAATCAAAAATTCGTAAGACGGCAGAAGTTTCTATCGTGGATCGTGTGTCTGCTTCTGCTTTTCCGTTTTCACTTCTGCCAGCTCCACAGAGTGCAACTCGTATTTGTAAAAGCAATAAGCACAGCACAAAAGTTAGATAAAAGATTTTTTTTATGTAAACGAGTAATATAAATATGTAAATTAATTAATTTTCTATTACGCTTTGTAGAGATTATGGTAAGTAAAAACTATATACTTATGTGAAAGTTTCAATGTTATATTGGACAGATTTGTATTAATTAGATTCAGAAACGCAGTAAAAGCTTATTGAACTAATAAAAACTTTCACTGAAGCGAAACCGAGTATTACGAGCCATTGTCAAGTTCACAGTTTTCATAAAAACAACAAACTTCGTAAAATGCTACTTTCATAAAGGTTCTGTGCATCGATATTTTATTAAAAACACAGCAACGACGTCCCACACATTTTCTCTCCTCACTCATGCAAAACCACCCTTTCATAGTAAAATTCGTAGTAGGTACGTTACGTAGTAATCTTGTGTTTATTTGTTATTCAGCTGCTAATGATAAGATTCGGGCCGGGCGCGAGGCGGGTGGGTGGCGGACCCCCGGGCGCGGGGGGTCGGCGCAGCGGGGTCGGGGGGCGCGGGGGGTCGGGCGCGGGGGGGTTCCACGGACGTGCCGCGACAAAAAACTAACCGCTGACCCGAGTCCGGCCGTAAAGCGCCGGCGAGCGTAATAAGCTCCCCTTTGCTTACGTCGCTTTCCGCTGGCCGGCAGCGATGTATCGCGCCGCGGGACGCTAGATGCACACGCCTCGAAATATATTATCTACTTGCAATAAGTGCTGTCTACACACAGTATATTTGTTCACGTTTCATAGCTCAGCATTTTGACTTTTAAGCTATAGGCTTTTATCAAGAATTGAATCAAGAAATTCCGGAACGAAAAAAACTTAACACCCCCACTATGACCGGCACAGCGGAGCGGCGTTGCCAGACTTCGGCACGGTGTTTGTGTGCGTGCGTCTAGACGTATACGAATTATAATTGCATATAAGTTGATAAAAAAATGCTTTGAAATAACTCTACCGCGGCAGCAGTCCCCGAGTGTATTTTTTTATCTAATTTGAATGATACATATTAAACATTATTCATTACTTATAACGATCTTTCTCGTAACACTTCTACGACAGTGTTTTGTTCAGTGAAATCTTAACCGCTGTACTTATTTATTACACACGTCAGTGGCTTTTTCAACTTTTCTATAAACTATAAAGCCTGTACTAGTCAAGCAGTAGACAACAATGATGCCTCCAAGCTTAACACGCACTTTCTAAACTCAAATCCTTGCTAACTAACCATTTTAAATGCTCCACATTGAAAGACCTTTGTACGTTACAAACGAATAATTAATATAAGTAACAACCCATAATACATCTGTAGACAAGGCTTATGTAGATCTACAAGTCTACAGATATTTTGGTCGTGCTTTAGTCGGCTTCAGATCTACAGATCAACATAATCAATAGTTTTCTACTAGTGCAATAATAATACAAGCAAACAAACCGCAGCATCTACGCTATAACATCAGGCGTGACGTCACAAAATTAAACGCCGCTCGGAGAACGCACGCTCTAATTTCGTACGAGCTTCATCTCGGACGCTCGATGCCTTCTACATTTTTAAAGGGCCAGGGTAGACCCTATGCCTCGTAGCCCTTATATGTAAAGGGCCTAGCCCTTATTACGTACAGGGATTAAAAGTTACCAATCTGAAGGCTCAGCCGGCGTTTACATTTTCGTGGAAACGAAATTTGTACCAACACGCACAAGTTTTCTCCACTTCTAAGTAATGAGGATTTCGTATTTTAACCCTTATAGCTTAATACATAAGAGCTTCTTAGCATTTTATTGTATTAATAATAATTCCAGCAGGTTTCAAGAACTTTGCTGAAAATAAGTTGTATCCATAGTAGCTTCGTTAATCCATCCAATTTAAAAGGATTTCTTTTGTAACAAAACAATTTAATTTTAAGGAAGGTTATCTTATAGTTCTGGTGATCTATGTACTTTGAATTTTTCAGGTTTTTCAATGATTTAAGCATACTCGTAGTATAGGTCTTATCGTCATAATAAAATGTATATGCAGAGTCTCCTTTAATGTAGACTCTATTTACCCACCTACTACGCCACGCCACCGCGCCGTAGCTCGAAGCCTAGAACGGACAACAACAGTTTATAACTATTGTTGAAATTCTAATGAGCAGTGCTACATTATTGTGGCAGCAGTTAACAGCTGATGCGAGTTTCCCATGGCCCATGAAGTAGGATGCGGGCGTCGAGGGCTGAGCAGCCGACTGCAGCGAATGCGGGTGGCCGATACAAAATGCTTTGTAGTTGTAGCAGTTAACATGACTGCTTAGTATATTTTACCAGAGTTTTTAGCGAATTATGAGGACTTTGTGAGGTTTAAAAAGCTGAATTTTAGATATAAGGACTTTATAAGCTCTATCAAGAGTTAAATGTTAAGCTTTTACCGTAAAGCAATGTGTAAGTGTTTTTCAATCTTTTTGATTTCGCGACCCCTTTACAGATTGAAATATATTGGCGACCCCCTCGTGTCATAGAAAGCTAAAGAAATAACTACGTTAGGTTATGATTGTTTCCTAGTTTGGTATTTATCTATAATACCTCAACTTTTTCTTTCTGTTGGCGACCCCCCGAGTAAGTCTTGATTTGAAAAACACTGCCGTAAAGAAGCTCAAACATGGAACACAGACTTCTATCAAACAGGAGCGTCAGTCTTAAACACTCAATTTGTAGACGCGAAGCAATTCCTGCACCAGTGAAAAATGTAGAGAAGTTTGTAAGAAAAGTTGCTTAGTAAAATCCATTTGTCGAGTGGGAATTGTACCTACATATTTTCCTGACACACAAATTATGCTATTCCCTGGGACTCGAAGATTCTCCATTCGAAATTTCAACAAAATCGGTCCAGCTTGTGTAAAGAGATATTATGTTTAATTTATAGATATATTATGGGTTTTAGAGATATTATGGGTGCTCTAACCGCTGAACTAACGAGCCTATGCAAAGAGATACAAGACAAACTGATAAACAGACATATAGACAGATAGACTTTTACAATCATAATATTAGTACGACAGAGTGATATAAAACATCATAACAATTTATTTATTGGGTTCCGTCAGTCCATTCAACAGCGACCATTACAGTGGCGCTCAACAGGTGGCGCTATTCCTTTCAATATCAAGACTTCCCGCCGAACATAAATCGACCACTCCAACTAGAACTCCGACGTTTCATTCCGACTTTAACGTTTAAGCGCAGCCCCCGCACCGGAGGGGTCACTTTAAAATTGTTTTTCTTTGTACTGTTGTTATTATAACATCTCCCGGAGCTGGTATTCGAAATTGAACTTTGTTTTGCAGGTGTAGAGTATGTTTTAGGTGTTCAGCGACTTAATTTGGTATTCAGATGTTAACAGCGTTGATGTTCGAAGGTTGACATATTTTAGCGCTTGTAACGAGCCGATTCCGATCTGCAGACTAGAAAGCTGTTACTTCGCTAATTAATTTATTTTACAGCTGCGTTAAGTTTGCTAATTACTGTTTATTTATGTGTATATTTATAAATGTGTGCTCAATTTATGAACAAGTCCGCTTAACGACTACATTTTTCGCATTCCATTATTCACAAGTACTAAATTATTACCTGGTTTTTAAGGTTTTTAAGAGAAGTTTATCTATTCAACAACGCTGTTGATTGGTTACACGGCTATTCAAATCAACAGCGATAATTAATTAATAAACTTCTATAAAAAAACAGAAAACTTTCGATGACTAGGCTTTTCGATGGTACTGCAGCAAAACTTGTCTTTAAAATAAAATTTCCGACAAACTACCTTTAAGTTTAGAGAAAACCAATAAAATAACAAATTGTCAGCCCAAAGCCCCAATTGCAAAGCGTATATTACTTCGTTACAAAATACGTGTTTTAGGGTTCCGTACCCAAAGGGTAAAAACGGGACCATATTGCTGAGACTTCGATGTCTGTCCGTCTGTCTCTAGACTGTAACTCAAGAACGGTAATAGCTAGAAAGTTGAAAGTTTTACAGATTATGTATTTCTGTTGCCGTTATAACAACAAATACTAAAAACTGGGGGTTCCCATACAACAAACATGATTTTTCACGAAAGCCTTAATTATATGTGTACTTTAATAGTTAATAATAATATTTAAATAAAATAAAATTTTTAATGTATAATTGTTATTGAATAATTTAAATTCCATACAAAAAACACCATTTTTGGCCTACTTTTGCTCTATAACAGGGGTCACCAAATGGCGGACCGCGGTCCGCATCCGGGCCGCCGACCAATTGTGTGCGGACCACACAATTGGTCGGCGGCCAAATTTTCGAAGATAAGCTTCGTTTAATGTCAAAAGTTTGCACTAATTTCACTCCAAACTTCAGACAGATAACTCTTTAATAGTGCCTTTTTCAGAATTCGTCTAAATCTCAACTATTTCTGAACATACTACAGTCTTCATTACTTCGAAGTCGGTACCAGCTAATTTAATCGTGAGTTCAGTCAATGTCAGAATATCTGAAACTTTTGGAACTGGTACCGACTTGAGACTTCAAACTAATGAAGACTCTAGTATGCACAGAAATAGTTGAGATTTAGACGAATTCTGAAAAAGGCACTATTAAAGAGTAAGAGTTATTTAATACTTTTTAGTTCATAATATTACTATTGTTTTTACCTTGGAAGTCGGTTTTAATTTTTTTGTTAAAAATAATAATTTCACTCTTTTTAGTTAAGTATCTACAAAATAAGGCTTTATGCGTAAATAACCAATACGAATGTCAACTATTCACATTATGTTACTGTAAGCGAAATTGTGGTAATATGCTTGCAGTTATCTAAGCGATGCTGCAATTTCCAAACTTTTATCTTTAAAGGTTCAGGAGTTCTATTCAGTGCTTTTGGACCAAGAGACACCTTTGTATGAAATTTCTCTTATTCGTAACATAATATTATGTTTAATTTACTAGAAACAACATTCTTACCACTATGAGTGTTTTGTTAAATATCAAGGATTTCTCTCGATTGCTCATAGATCCCATCATCAGCTCACCACTTTCGTAATTGTTAAGTATACAAAGTTAAGATTATATCCTATACAACAACATGAGAAATTTGAAAATATGTCCTCAAACAGTGAAATTATCATCAAAAACATCTGCTTCGATGCAAAATATCACGAAAAGTATCAATCATTGGGTCATAGTGTGATGACCAATGGTATGATTATGGTTGTGATGATGATGACCAATGAAATTGATGTGTTAGCTTATGCTTTTAGTTGTTTAAACAACACCGAAATCCCCGAACCTGTACCTATAAGCATTCAAAAGTTCTGTTCGGTACCTTTGGATCCAGGGTATAACCTGGTGCAAAATCTTACTTTATTGGTAGCATTGACCTCGAATGCTTCAGAAATAATTAAAATCATTATATGTTTCCATACAAATTTCAAGGAGTCCCCTCGATTCCTCAAGGATCCCATCATCAGATCACCGCTTTTGTGAACATGGTACTAAAATAGAGTTGAACCCTATACAACACAAAAAGAATTTTGAAAATCTGTCTTCAAACAGCGAAATCATCATCAAAAACATCTGCTTCGATGGAAAATATCACGAAAAGTACCAATAATTGGGTCATAGTGTGATGAGCCATGGTATAATTATGGCTGTGATGATGATGACCAATCAAATTGTTGTGTTAGCTTATGCTTTCAGCTGTTTAAACAACGCCGAAATCCCCGAACCTGTACCTATAAGCATTCAAAAGTTCTGTTCGGTACCTTTGGGTCCAGGGTATGGCAAATGACCTGGTACGAAATCTTACTTCTTGGTAGCATTTACCTCGAATGCTTCAGAAAAAATCAAAATCACTATATGTTTCCATACAAATTCCAAGGAGTCCCCTCGATTCCTCAAGGATCCCATCATCAAATCACCACTTTTGTGAACATGGTACCAAATTCGAGTTGAACCCTATACAACACAAAAAGAATTTTGAAAATCGGACCACAAACGGCTGAGTGATCGGTGAACATACATAAAAAAAATACATACAGCCGAACGTATTACCTCCTCCTTTTTGGAAGTCGGTCAAAAATGACGCTTTTCTCAATGATATGTGAATAAATAAACCCGTAATTTCCGTTATTAACTTTGTTTAAAATTATAATTTTATAAAATGTGCGGACCGCGAAGGTCATTTCATTCCTTATAATGGACCCCGAGCGAAACTAATTGTTGACCCCTGCTCTATAACGATACGGAACCCTTCGTATTCTTCGTCGCGAGTCCAACACGCAGTTGGCCGATTATTTATAAAACAAAAAGTCGAGTCGCGTCTGGCACAGGCATTGCAGTCAATAAAAGCCGCTCAATCAAGCGTGCCCGCCGCCACCCGCTGTCCGCTGTCCGCCTACGCTCCACTCAACTTATGACCATGGTCCGTGGAGTTTAACAGCTGCCCCCTGTCCGCTAAAGCTTATACTATACGTCTAGGGGTACTGTTTCATTAATAATAGCTCCCACACCGATTTCGGTGACGGTGGCCGGTTTCATTGAAAACCAGGCCAGCTACGCAGGAGTAATTTTATAGTGCCCAAGTGTGTGCGCAGCACACAAGAGCACTCTCTATTCCTTTACTCTCATAACCCAGTAGGACGGACGAGCGACACGACTGGCGAGAGATCAGGCGCAGGACCGACTTTCCGGCGCATGGATCATCTTACTTGTCAGACAATCATGTGATCAGCCTGCATTGTCCTAACCAAATTTGGAAATATGTAACATGTTTCCAACGCGGGAATCGAACCCACGACCTAGTGGTATAGCTCTATATACCACTAGACCACGGAGGCGTTAAACTACTATATTTCATTATAATAGTTGAAATTGCTAAAGTTCCTATTTATATAGATTTTTGCCCACTCATATCAGCACGATTTGATGCATTGGTCTTTTGTTGCTGAATGTTAATATTTTCGATTTTAAGAAATAAAGAGAAAAATAAATGAAAGAAAAATAGGTACGAAGTCTCCAATTTAATCTAATTTGCTGAATATTTATATTAATAATGAAGACATTTAAAAAGTTACAGACATGTATGTATTTTTATCGTTAAGTTACAACAATTTAAATGTAAAGAAGTTTTATTACAATCATAGCGTCCTTAGATTAATGATTGGTCCAATCATCAATCTAAGCATAGCTTCATTACAAAATTTTTTGGGGCTACAAAAAATTAAAAATCGTATCGACAAATCGTATTAACTTCTACACGGCTAATATAATGACTCAAACTCGCAGTTATCACACTAAATGACAGTAAACGCGAGGTGCGGGGGCGGACGGGTGAAACTATCCATTTAGCCGGCCCCGCGACGCTCCGACAAAGAGCACCGGCTACTGCAACGGGCACAGCTGCGTGTTTTTACCGGCAGACGCGAAAACAAGCCGCAAGTTACAAGATGAAGAGGTTGGCGATGATATTATTTTTCTTTTAATTGCATTCGGATGAAACAATTTTAATTTTACAGCGTTGAAAGGTGGGTTTTCTTATAGATTACGGACGTAAGTATGTACATACTACATTGTACGGGTTTACGTGCTACGTCATAGTACGCGTAGCGGATTACGCCGCCTGCTACGTCTATGCATATTATAAAACACTCATCGCTTTTTTTCCCTCATGTCCCTTTGTTCCATTTAATCTTTAAAACTACGCAACGGATTTTGCTGACTCTTTCAGTGTTGGATAGCCCATTTATCGAGGAAGGCTCTATTTTATCACGTTAAGACTAATAGGAGCGAAGAAATAGGGGAAAATGTGGAAAAAACGGGGAAAATTATTTGAAAGGGCTAACTTGAACGCCCTAATCTCAGGAACTAGTGGCCCGATTTGAAAAATTATTTCAGTGTTAGATAGCCCATTTATTGAGGAAGGCTATAGGCTATATTTTATCATGCTAAGACTAATAGGAGAATGTGGAAAAAACGGGGGAAATTTTTTGAAAGTCGCGAACTACTGGAGAATTTTTTATGTTATTTGGCACAGGTAAGAAGTAGACCACGTGAAGGATCATAGGCGAAACGATTTTAATCATTTTTTCAGTGGCTAATGACTATATATTTTAAACCCGTGCGACGCTGGGGCGGGTCGCTAGTTTTATAATAAATTACAATCTTCGTCGGTTATTATTGCAAAGTCGCAAGTGCCATTATTTTTGGTCTCTGTCACTCGCTAATTATAGTTTATTTACGGCAAGAAAGCAGATGACCCATCATCCATCAAACAGTCAAAATGGCATAACATTGATGTAGTTAGTTATTTTTAACTACATTTTTGTGTCATTAATAGCTCAACTGGAGTACGTGATTCTCTGCCTTCTAAGTTATTTTAGACAGTGTGACGGTACCCACAATTCGCCTAACAATCCTGCATCGCGCTATCGAAGTTTCGGAGAACGGCAAGATATATACAACGTCAGTGGGCTTCGGCCTGACCGAGCATGCTATCTCGCTCGGTCGGAAGATCTTCCTTTTCGGCCGCCACTAACAACGTTAAATTGGTGACCACCGACAAGAACACGCATCCTTCTGGACATCAATCATCATCAACACTCCCCGCCCCTCCGCACCACGTCAGCAGACATCAAGCACAACCGGGTCGCCTCGACCTTAAGCCGCGTTGGAGGTCCGCGCCGGTCGAACCCGTGTCCGGCTTGAACGGGGCAGCCATAGGCTACAACGACCGGTCAGCAAGCAGAGCACGGGGTCCCTCTCCTGGTCATTGCACGCGTAGCTTCGGCCCACACCTGACAACACAAGCGCATCGAAGAATACCACAGGTCTTCGGGGGGGAGTGATGTGACGGTACCCACAATTCGCCTAACAATCCTGCATCGCGCTATCGAAGTTTCGGAGAACGGCAAGATATATACAACGTCTGAAATAACGTCAGTGGGCTTCGGCCTGACCGAGCATGCTATCTCGCTCGGTCGGAAGATCTTCCTTTTCGGCCGCCACTAACACCGCTAAAACAGTTTATGAATTCATTAGCTATTTGACCGAGCTTTGCTCGGTATTCGATAAAACACGAATAAAATGACATTTTCTTAAAATTACTCCTAGCTAGATCGATTTATCGCCCCCGAAAACCCCTATATACAAAATTTCATGAAAATCGTTGGAGCCGATTCCGAGATTCCAATTATATATTTATATATATACAAGAATTGCTCGTTTAAAGATATAAGATAACAATATGGTCGTAGCCATAATATTATGTGCTGTTGTCTATATTCCCCGTGTTCCATTTAGCGTCAAAATAGGAGGCATTTTGAGCGTTTTGATTGTTTTTAACGCTTAATGGAACGCGGGGATTATGTGTTGTATGTAAAATAAACCCCAATAATTCCAGATCAGTATCAGCTATTGTAATACTTTATAATGTTATTATCAGCTCGCTACCGCTCATCACCTCCCCCACACTTGCGCACGTATGCGCGCACGCAGATACCGCGGGGCCGCGTGATAACAGTGTCCGCGGGTGACTCACGCCCGCGAGCGGGAGGGGAGGGGAGGAGGGGGCAGGGGGGAGCGGCGCGACCGACGGCGGTGACCGGTGCATGCGCAACTAAATTCTACGACCGACAAATTACGCGTAGTACGAACGAGGTTAGTATAGTTACTACAGAGCGAGTACAGAGGATTAGAAATTTCTATTAGTCCGTAAATGTTAGCAATGAAAAGGAGTCTACAAGCACATCTTAAATTATAGGAGCTTCTTGATAAAGTTCGGAATTAAAATCGCATATAGTCACTAAGAAAGTTAAGTTTAAATTTAATGGCTTATTAAAATGCATAGCATAGGCACGTCACGTAGCATTGTAACCCTTACATTATTATTATTTTAAAGATAAAAAGGAACAATAGCCCGCGTCCGATGCATGTGTTCGATAGTCGTCCAGCTGGTCACACTATCGGAAGTCGGATCATGTTAGACGCTTCCGCCAGTAACCCGACACTATTCCAATCTCATCCCTTCGTGGGGTCAGGGAACCGAAATTCTCGTCTTATCTACAGCAGGCTGCATAACAACATTAGAAACAGGAAAGAATCGACATTCGACATACTGACAGATTTTAGTGATAAAATGGCGGATCACCTTTGTCATTCTGTCACTTTGTCTATTCTTCCGAAGAAAGAAAACACTTCTATGGTGACCATGCTAAGCCTACTGCTGTAGATTAAAATATGACGCAGTGCATAGCCTACGTCTATATCTTGTCGCTGGAAGTTTTTTCAAACCGTACTATGAACTAAAAAAGACTAGTCCCAAGTGAGTTCCAACTCCCACCAAATACGAGTCACCACATCCATATTTTGCGAAAGTGTGTCTGTCCGTCCGTTCGTCTGTCTGTCTGTCTGTTTGTCTGTCTGTCTCTCTGTGACCGATTGACAGAACCGATTTTGCTAAAATTTGGCATGGAGATACTTTGAATCCCGGGAATGGGCATAGCATACTTTTTAGAAACTGTTTTTGGCGCTACGGAGTTCCGAACTTCTAGTCTATATTATATATTATATATTATATATTATATATTATATATTATATATTATATATTATATATTATATATTATATATTATATATTATATTATTATATATTATATATCATTATAAAGGCGAAAGTTTGTGAGGATGTATGTATGGATGTTTGTCACTCTTTCACGCAAAATCTACTGAACGGATTTTAATGAAACTTTACAATAATATAACTTATACAGGGTGTAACAAAAACAAGTGATAATACTTTAGGGTGTGTACGTGTTCCCTGTAGAGAGTTCACTGTGAAAGTAGCAGCGCTGAAAGACCAAAATTTTTTTTCACTTTTGTATGGGCAAGGGCCCGAGCGTCACGAGTTTCCCCATACAAAAGTGAAAAAATTTTTTGGTCTTTCAGCGCTGCTACTTTCACAGTGAACTCTCTACAGGGAACACGTACACATCCTAAAGTATTATCACTAGTTTTTGTTACACCCTGTATATCAGAATAACACATAGGCTACAATTTTAACCGACTTTCAAAATGGAGGAGGTGTTATGCTCGTTTATTTATGTTTAACGAGTACTCCGTCATTTGTGAACCGATTTTGGATTTTTTTCTTTTTGTGTATACGGTATCATTCCAATTTAATACCACGTTCACAAAAGTGGTAACTTGATGAAGGGATCCATTAGTAATCAAGGGAACTCCTGAAAATTTATTCTATAATTATTGACACCTTATTTGTTGACCAACAAATACCATAACGAACAGTCAAAACCTAAGTCCAAACATAATCCATCGGAGGAGCACAGGCGGCAATCAGCGAGGAGGTAATCGCCCTCCGAGTGGACGTGGGAGGTGCTGTGAGTCAGTGCCGCCGCTCACACTTGACGACGCGATTAGGTGACTCTGTTTCGACTTTGGTGGATTTGAAGATTGGAATATGTAGTACTCGATGTTGCCCGCAAGCCGCAACTACGCTGAGCCATAAATCTTTGCTTTATCGCGCATGTATTGACATCGTTGTATCGCGCGACCTAACTCATTAGTGCTTTCTTGCATCCTAAAAACCTTTTTACAGCGTAACTTATCAAAAATCATCCTATCAATCAGCAAATGACAGATAAGCAGACGGATAAGCACACGAAACTTTGTGCCACGTTTCACGTTTCTGATTATACAACACATTCGTAAACCGTAAACGTTATAGGTATTCCGAAAAGTCCGTGGCCCGGGGTAGCCCGGGGTGGCCCCGGGACCGGGTAATAATTGTGAGGAATTTCCCCGGGATTCGCTCAACAATTTCCGCTCTCAAATATTCATCAGAAGAAATTTCTGGCATCGCCGGAGGTGGTGCTAGCGGCGAAGGCCCAGACTTCGACCGAATTATGTACGATACGTATACCAGACATGAGACAATATTTAGATCTTATTTCCTTGGCAATAAGATTGAAAATGGATCATCATATACATTGGATTTGTCGGCGACCGTACGTGTATAACTAGGGACGAACACGCAACTCACAGAATTCGATGAAAGCGCAGCTATAATTGTATATCTCGAAAATGCTTATCCCAAAATACAATATAGCGGAACATATAACCTATTTGGAAGTCGGTTAAACACAGATATGAGCAGTTCATTAGAGGCTAAAAAGGAGCTTGTAGTAGAAACTAATATTTGTTTTGCCGCAATCGTAAAGTTTTATGGGTTTTGTAATGTTACAACAAAAAAAGGGCGGGTTGCACTCCGGGAGTGCCGGCAGAAGTGAAAACTTGATTATTAACGTTGTGCATTTTATTAACCTATTTTTTATGAAAATCGATTATTAAAAAATCTATTTTTTTAATTAATCGAAACCCTTACAATCAATTCGAGTTCGAGTTCGAGTTCGACACAAAACACTACTCTCCAACTGTCTTACGGTTTTTCCAAGGATTTTCGATCAGCACGAGAATCTGACGCGAGTTTCACAGTTTTTACCCATCCCACAAAAGTGCTCAACGCCGCTAAAGAAGTTTTCACTTCAAAAATATTATACTTTTTAAGAATATAGTCAACCCCTATCCAATTTCGATACACCTCTCCAGGCTTAGCTTAGGCAAAATTATACGCCCAAATTGTTACAAAATCGCCATGAGTCACAGAGGAAACGGGGAGCGTACAGCAATACGTGGCAACACGCGCAACAATCAAGTGCAGGCCAAAGGTAATTAGCCACAAGATTTGCTTTTAATTGTGGACGTGACCTTGACGGGAAATCACACACACATATACGACATACCTATCAAACGCTTTAGCAACAGTATAATCATACAGTAGAGTAACTCTCCTTTAAATCGAAGTTCCTCAAACAGAATTTTTACTAGGTGCCACATTATTATGGGTCGTATTGCTGCTTAAAGTTGTCTGAAATAGAAATGTGAGTGTCAGTCAGTCATTTGGGCAGTCTAGGATGAAGAATGAAGGTGGTCTACTGTGTATTCATATAATAATTTTCAATGGATCATATACAATATAGCCTAACGCGACGAAACTCGACGCGGGAGTCAAACGAGACATCGTTGACCGCGACATAAGATATTCTTTACATACGCAGTTTCGCTACAACAAGTTAAAACTACAAATTACAACTACCCACATATTAATATAAAACGGTGAAAGGAATGTTGATATACTGAAGATTATTGCTGTATTTTTATTATAACTTTGTAGCTTTCAGATTATGAGTTTATAAGGCTTTAAATACGGTCAATTACGGAATCTCCGGAGGGAACGCCCTTAATGCCTAATGCTAATCTAACACGTTTGACAATTATATAAAACCGGCCAAGTGCGAGTTGGACTCGCCCATGAAGGGTTCCGCAGCAGCAATAAGGTTTATTTCTATAAAATTAAAAGGTTTTTGATTTATTTTTATATTTTAGTTGATTTAATGAAAGTTAAATTAAGGTTTACCATTTATGACGTATAAAAAAAACTTCTTGTTAAATCTCGTTCAAACCAATTTTCGTTGGTAGTTTTTATAATAATGTACATCATATATTTTTTTTAGAATTATCATACCTCTACTTTAGAAGTTAGAGGGAGGGGACACACATTTTACCACTTTGGAAGAGTCTCTCTCGCAAACTATTCAGATTAGAAAAATTTTAGAAACCTCGATATGATTTTTGAAGACCTATCCATAGATATCCTTCCTATATGCATAGGTTAGACGGATTTTTTTTTTGTTTCAGTTGTACCTATGGTGACTCCTAAAATTTTTAATATTTTTTCCATTTTTGTATCAAAATCTTAATGCGGTTCACGGACTACATCTACTTACCAAGTTTCAATAGTATAACTCTTATAGTTTCGGAGAAAAGTGGCTGTGGCATACGGACGGACAGACAGACAGACAGACATGACGAATCTATAAGGGTTCCGTTTTTTTGCCATTTTGGCTACGGAACCCTAAAAAAGATCACAATGTGTAATGTGTATACAGACATTATAGACAATACATACAGTGCTGTGTAATCAATAATAATAATCAATACATTGAAGTACCAAGTATGAAACTAAAGTATAACGATATAATATGATGAGTTGATGACCATCGTCTTTGTCGGCGACCGTATTAAATATCAATCACCAAACGCACCAAATAACAATACCCACACTCCTATCCCAAAGAACGTGGTGAAATGTATAGTTTTTTTTCTTTTACTCCCCCCCCCCCCCCCCCCCCCCCCCAACTCTGGCGGGCTCATTAAACGCGCAGCGGCCGGCGTGTGACGTCACCGCGCTTCCTGTTGCAATCACTGCCCGACGCCAGCCGCGACCCACGGAATTTACTCACTCCGGCTCACCCGACTGTGTAAATGTTACGCCACATGGTCGCCGGTTCGAATCCCACACAGGATAGGATACTGTTAGCTGACGTCAAAATAGGAGTCGTCCGGGAGCCCTAGAGCAATTTTTTTTTTATTACTATCTAGCAAATTTTTGTGAGTAGCTTCATTTTTAAAAGACAAACAACATTTTTATTTGCGAAAAATCTCGAAAGTGGTAGCTAACAGATTTAATTTAAGAGTAACATTGTCCTACAATTATAACAATCCAAAATTTTAGGACCATCAAATCAAAGTATGAAATCCTTTCTTTTTAACTAGGTACCACTTTCAAGATTTTTCGCACTATAAAAATATTGTTCGTCTTATCAAAATGAACCTACTCACATAAAAATTAGCTTGATAGTAATAAAAAAAATTGTTATAGGGAACTCTGACTATTTATTGAAAGTTTTTTTTTTTAATTTATTCAACATATTATTTAGACTTTCAATAAACTTGTGTGTAACAATAAAACCATAGACTACCAGTACGTTGGTTTGTCACCTTACGTACGGTCAGGGGTCAATTCAGACCGCAACGCGACGCGCAGATATGCATTTCTAAAGTACTGAATTGACAGATTTCAACTGCGTGAGACGTCTTGCAAATCTGTCAAATCAATACAAAAGAAATGCATCTACGCTTCGCGTTATGGTCTGAATTAACTCTAAATAGTGTTACTCGTATTACTTCTATGTACTCTCTATTTCACACAACTCTAGTCAAATACCTAAATAATCGTCATTTTTCTTCCAATTGACGCCATAATTCTTCAAAAATGAGGTGGCACAGGCGGTTCGTCCGCCAAGTATATCTTTGTAATTATCGCGAATCTATTTATATCTCGAAGCGTTCTCGCGAGCGTCGGTTGTGGCGTGGCGACTGTGGCATGTGGCAAGCATGGCATGGCGGAGTGGCAAGCATGGCATGGCGTCTCGGGAGGAAAACGGCGTTGATCGATCGCGGCTATATCCGTTCGATGTGGACTGACGACGCAACCACACGGCCCAATGGAGCGCACCCTTTGGCATTTCGTACGTCCGGTGTAAGAGTCGCAAGATCAGCCCATATTTTGTAGATTTAGGGCAAAACTTCCTGATAAGTGCCGGATAGGCTATCCACCACCTAACTTTATATATAGGGTACATCTGGAGAATCTGTCAAATAGATGTGGATAGCTATCCGGCACTTTATCAGGAAGTGGTGAAACAGGTCCAGAGTATGAAGAATCTGTCAAATAAGTTGTGGAGCCTATACGGCACTTTATCAGGATTCAGGAAGTGGTAAAATAGGCCCTTACTTCTTAATACCCCGATAACTGCACTAGAGTACCAGTGGAATATAACTTGAATCCCAGAAAAAAAAAAAGATCCAGAAGGATAGAATACTTCTTGTACCCACAAAAATGTAGAGTCCCGGCGGGATACCTCTGAGCGCCTAAAAATATAGAGTTCCGGCAGTTAACTTATAGTACTTAGAAAATATGAAAAGTTCAAGTGGGATATAACAGATATAAAAAAAAGTTCTAGTGGGAACGACAGATTTTCAACCTCGAACACAAACCGCGACCCGCAACAACTTCTTTTAAAATTCAAATTATGTTCCAATTTCAAAAAACAAATTTTAAATCCCGAAGGTTTATAATCCTAGGGACTGGGTACAGACAAAATCAACAGAGGCTGACAAATGAGATTCGTCGCCTAGGGCATATGAATGTAACACGATTTTCGCCCATCGGATAGTCGGATTGTTTTTGGCATGTTAGTAACAGTATTTCAAAAATGGGAATACTCACACTTTGCTAATCAGCTAAGCTAACTCATGCATATTATAATTAATAACAAAAGTAATAGTTAGACATTTTAAATTTTTTGATTTCTCAAAATTTCCGCTCTTTTTCTTTTTGGAATTTTCTGTGTTTTGAGTTATCCAAATTTTTTGTTAATTTGGTTCCATCTTACCAATCAGGAAAATATAAGATCAATCAGAATCATACTCGTGTGCATTAGGTACCTACGTTAAAATACATATACCTACACATTTTCGCAACGAGACAGAACACAACAGTAAAATGCACCTATCGTTAGCGTATGTGTCACATGCGCCGGCGCATATCCGCGCTGTCGCGTAGTCGCGCCGCGCCGCGCACGCCGCCGCACCATGACGCGAACGACCGACATCACACGCGCCCGCGACGACCGACCCCCCCCCCCCCCCCCCCCCTTACCCCTCTGAGACCCCCTTCTCCCCCCTTCCCCTCTCGCGTTCACTCACCGCGCGACTCGCGGTGTGACATATAATACGGTAGGTAAACTCGAGTCACGAGTATAGACTAAACATAGTACGCGGTGAACTACCGACGACCTGTAGTAAAAACAACACACATCAAAACAAAACAATCGTACAGTTTTGTTTTGAGTTTTGACCGAGAGATAGAGTAGAGACATGATGCGTTTTTTTTTTTTGCAAGAGTTAAATTGCGTCGCACTTTTAACCAGTTCGCAACATTTTTTTTGTACCATGAGCTGGATTAGCACTTTTGTCCGTGACTGTAAAAGAATCATTTAGGGCCTGTTTCACCACTTTCTGATAAAGTGCCGAATAGGCTATTCACAACTGGCAGATTCTCAGATCCAGTAAGTAGATCCAGTAGATACTGGATAACCTATTCGGCACTTAGCAGGAAGTGGTTAAACAGGTCCTTAAAAATATGTCTTTGAGAAAATCAAAGTTACTTTTAAACGATTTTGTCCGTAGCTATACAATTAAGAGTTAAATTTTTAAAAAGTCAAAGTCACTTTTCACATTTTTTATTTGATTTTACCAAACTAAACAAGCTGAGTTACGACAGTGACTGTACAGCAATCAGTTGATAAAACGGCTTACTAGGAGAACGCACACCTGCCGCCGTACGAGACCGAAACAATATCGAATCTAAACGGGTTCATAATAATAATTGGTATTATTATTATGAGACAACACCAGTTATACTTGTATTGTAGAGCTTTCGAGAGTAATTACAAAATTAACCAACAAAATATATATTTTGATCATACAGAAAATTGAGAAAAACTGAAATGCAACCGAAGTAGAGTCTTTCTTGTGTCAATAGTAAATACTAAACAGTAAACAGGTTTAATTATTTAATATGGATGACTTTACATTTTTAACTACATAATCATTAGTCAACTCTGGTACCTAACATTATTAACATAGGTTTCATTCTCCCTTTCAGCTTTAAAGAATGTTTGGACCGAAAATATTATACTTATACTCAGCATTTATTTTTTTTCTTTGCAGGACGATACTGTATCGTTGGTAAGTAAATTGCATCAATTTTATACACTCGCGGTCGCACTGAGAGACGTTTAATGATCACTCAACTTTTAAAATTGAAGTAAACATTGAGAGCTCGCGCAAGTCGGCCGATAGTTTGACCAAATCGGTGTTTAGTACTAAGTACTGACTACTGTGTGGTACTGTATCAAACATCATCAACAGCTGATATTAATTAATCGTTTATTGCGCGTACCACCGTCCACCATACATCTTCAATTAATTATTAAACCATCGGCCGGCTAAAAAAGTCTGCGGTTTGCGGATCTAAGGCCGGTCATAGACGGACCGCATTTTGCAGCCGAGAACCGACTTTAAAATGCGGTCCGTCTATGGCCGGCCTAAGTCTCTCTAGCGGTGCCGTCGGTGACATGGCGCCTGCCGGCAATTAGTGAAATGGCGGGCGCTCGCGGCGGCATCAGCCAGCCTATTAATAGGCCGGCAATCAATATGCGCCTCGCGATCTCGCCGCTGACGTGCCACTTCCTCAGACCCGCGGGAACTTACACAATTCGCTTGTACAGTCTCACTATTTAGGACTTATTATAACCTTAACCCCTCGTCCTTTATTCAGCTACGCTGTAAACAATTCAGTTCAGCTTTAAGAAAGTTGGGAAAACTATAGTGTTAAGTATATTTTGAGTCCCAGTTATTTTGTCCACTCAAAATTCATCAAACTAGTGATTTCAGTAATTGTAAAGGTAGAAAAGGAGTAAAATCTTTCATCGCCAGGCAACATTTGTCTAATTCCCGATTTATGCCAATAACATAAATGTAGCATCAATATCTGTGGTCCTGTCCGCGAAGGCGCGGTCGTAACTCGTACCATACTTTCCTTGTTAAATCTTACATTTTCTGTTTTCAAACATCATCTACATTTAATTAAAAGGTTCTTAGTTCTTACATACCTAACTAATAACCATTATCCATGTTAACTAAAGTCTCACATACTGAACTACAAAAACTCAAAGCATTTCCAGTAGCCTCTAGGAATGTAATACGCAATAGGTCCCCGAGTCGACCCCGCGGTCCGCGTCGTTAGCGCAACCGGCTTTCACAGAGCGTAATGGAGTCGCGTCGCGTATGAAAAACGACCAGCCGGTGCTAGCCGTGGATCATTTGATCATCCTACTATCAAAAATTTGGACATCCTACTATAAAAAAGTCAGCAGAGTTATCTTCTCAGTAAAGTCAAAACTTTAAAATATATTTTATCAATAGTAAAAAAATCAACGGCCTACCGCCTGCCGCAGCCTGTGTGCTGTGTGTAGATCATAATAATATTTTAATGAGGGGAATTAACCTTTCTTATACCTTTTACTTAAGAAGACATAAGAAGCAGAGTAGTCTCATTCCTTTAGAACAGGGATTCCCAAAGTGAGGTCCGACATCCAAAGAACGCAATATGGGTAAATGTTTGGAAATCCAAAAGCCTATATAGGTAGTGTAATTTCCATCTAAGTACATGCAACTTCGCAGTAAATTTAACCAAATCAATACCCAACACTACCAACAATAATATGTAAAAAGCGTCCACAAATGAAGTAATAGGGTCCGGACCCGCTGCAAATGACGCGGAACGGACAAGCGTCTACCTGACGAACGGACGCGTCACGCGGGAGAAAGCGGGGTCTGGCGCACCCTCTGTACCCCACGGGCCACGGCACACCGTTTATTACACTATTGTTTAAATACATCAAAGGAGCTACAATATTCAGTTGGTCATAATTCAATGACGACATAGTTCGAATTTGGAGCAATTGGTGCAATTAACAAAAATAATCTCCCAAAAGCGCATTTAGTTAATAATTGCATTCATGGGATTCTTTAACTTATATTTTTGTTAATGTTACATTTTTTACTAAGAGTCAAAATTTGTAACTTGTGCCCCAGTAAGTATTCCAAATAACCAGTAAACACCAGAATCTAGATAGATCAAGCTTATTAATTATTATGCTATTCAGAAAAACATCTCAAACGGAATACACAATACAATTTTTACCTTTTAACTAGAAATATACAGAGTCAGAGTATATTAGTAAGTACTTAAACCTATTCTCTTAAAAACCAACTACTCTATGATCTCTATAAACTATAATATAAAGTATTTTCCAAAGTTGATTAATTATTATGATTTAATTTAAAATTGTAAGGTCGCTAATGACCGTGTTGTTTGAGCGACCCAAAATAAAAAATTAAAAAGTATGTAAGTATATATATCAAAATTCAAAATAATATGTGTACAGTGTGTAACAAAAGTAAGTGATAATACTTTAGGGTGTGTATGTGTTCCTCGTAGAGAGTTCACTGTGAAAGTAGCAGCGCTGAAAGACGATTTTTTTTTCACTTTGTATGGGCAAGGGCCAGAGCGTCACGAGTTTCCCCATACAAAAGTGAAAAAAAATTTGGTCTTTCAGCGCTGCTGCTTTCACAGTAGTGATGAGCAAAGCAAGACCAAGACCAAGACTCGACCAGTCTTGTTCTTGGTCTTGGTCTTGCTTGTGCAGTCTTGGTCTTGGTCTTGCTTAAATCTGTCTGGTCTTGGTCTTGGTCTTGCACGCCTAGCCTTGGTCTTGGTCTTGCAAAAAGCAAGACTCGTGCAAATATTTTGTAAGTTTTAATTTTCTCAAAAAAAAAACATTTTCAAACCTAAATTATTAGACTAGCTCTACATGATCTTATCTTAACTTGTTAAGATTGTTATTCTTGAATTAAATTGAAACTACTAATGAAAAGTCGAGAGCCAACTCAGCATAGGCTGATTGATCTTTTAGCGGAAATAATGTCCTTAAAAAAATTAAAATTTTGAAAAATAAGAACTTTCCCTCGGATTTCTTCTAGAGTATTTTTAGGTCCGTAGCCAAATGGCAAGAAACGGAACCCTTATAGATTCTTCATGTCTGTCTGTCTGTCTAACTTCTAAAGTATAAGCCATGATAAGTCAAAAAAAATATATGATGTAAATTACTATAAAAACTTCCAAGGAAAATTGGTTTCAACGAGAACTAGCAAGTAGTTTTTTTATACCTACGTCATAAATGGTAAACCTTAATTTAACTTTCATTAAAATCCCTTTAAATAAATAATTAAAGGGATTTTAATGAAATTTAAATTAAAAAAAAATCATTAAATTAACTGAAATTTAAAAATTAATCAATGACCTTTTAATTTCATAAAATAAACCTTTTTGCTGCTGCGGAACCCTTCATGGGCGAGTCCAACTCGCACTTGGCCGGATTTCAGAATTCTCTCTCGGTTTCTTTTCGGCCGCCGCGTATACCTATTCCCAAATTTTTAGTTTAAATGCATGGTTACATAATCAAAAGGCTAAAACGGGACCCAATTACCTTCACATCGCTGCCTGTTTCCAGGCTGTATCACAAGAACTTGAAATTCATGTTAAGTAGATAGGTATATTGTTAATTGTTATAAAATAATATATTTTTTCTCATATTATAGTCACTGCGACTAAGTAAAAAGACTCTTGCGTAGTCGGTCTTGGTCTTGGTCTTGTTCTTGCACACCTAGTCTTGGTCTTGGTCTTAGACCAATTAGTCAAGACCAATTTTGCTCATCACTATTTCACAGTGACCTCTCTACAAGGAACACGTACGCACCCTAAAGTATTATCACTTATTTTTGTTACACTCTGTAGAGTCAGGCTGCACGTACTCAAATCACAGGCACTTTTTGTTTTGAAATAAAAAAACATCCAATCAGCCGCTATTGGCTTCTTGGAATTCGCTAGTTCGAATTTGGAACGGCGTAAAAAGGCGCGCTGTCGCCGGTCATTATGGCGGACCGGCGCGGCGCCGCGGCTCCATAGATGTGAGGCCGCGGGCGCTTCCTTACAATTTTTTGCGCTGTAATAAGACCGCGAGCGGCAGGTAGGCGACGCAGGCCGCGCACATGTCTTATTTTTATCTCGAAATTTCCGTTGTACAGATAAATAACCCTTGCTGGAATTGTAAGGGCGCTGTTTGTTGGACAGCTGCAATGTATGGTTTTTCATAACTCCTATGGAGAAAGAACAAATTATTATCGAAACTCTGAACCACAAGTGAATGTGACCTTTGCCATATGACGCCTCTGACTCTGCTTGCACATAGAGTTTTAACTGCTCTACATTCCAAACATTATACTGAAATTATTGTAATGTAACAATAACCGATTAATGTAAACACGAGTTATGAGACATTTTATTTTGAAATGACTAGAAATGACTAGTGACGATAGTGATATATCATATACGTGCTAAGATTAGATCAATCTCCACATGCTCAATGAACCCGGATGATAAGCGCGGCTATTGCAATACTTGAATGATAACGAGGCTGCGCGGGCGCCGCGCAGGTGTGACGCAAATATGGAGACGAGTATTATATTTTATCATTATAACATGGCGGTTATTCGCTTGTGGAAAAAAAGTTTGGCGAAATAACTGTAAAGACGAATAAATTATCAGATACATATTATAGCTATCGTGTGTGCCTATTTATATCCTAACGGTTAAGGCTTAACCTATGATTGCCACTTAAAGGTTTAATTGTAAGTAGTAATTGTACATATCTTGAAATGTGCATTATAATATTATGATTAACATGACGTAACGACATACGTGTTAACGAAATTGGTAATAACTCAAGGTAACTCAAGGCACTAAGTTTAACTTCTTCGCTTAAATATAGCTCACGGAAAAAAAACTAGCTGTCAACACTTCTAGGAACTTCATGTCTTGAGGCCCCCCGAGACGATCAAACGGTTTGATTCAAACCTTACGTGTTTGATGCAACCGTTTGATGTCGGTTTGAACGGTTTGTCAAACGAAACTGCGCAGTTTGGTTCAATACTCGCTGTGGAGTACACGTCTTGTGACGAATAAATATTATTTTTTGAAATATAAAACCGACTTAAAAATTGTACGAAATTGAGAATTAAACTCCCTATCTCAAAAACTACTAAACCTATTTTGATGAAACTTGCAGAAGTCTCCCAAATTAAACAATTCCTATTATAGTACAACAAAAAAATAAAAAATTTAAATCGGACTTGTAGTTCCGGAGATATGTGAACACAAACATAAAAACATACATACATTTTTGAAATTTTGCACATTTGTTCAGATAGACTAACATTATATACGAAAACTGGACAGTTCTGGAAATATTACATACATACGCATCGAATTGATAACCTCCTCTTTTTAGTCGGTTAAAAATAATGAAAAAATACCTACTTCAAAGAATGGTATAAAGTTTGTTCAAACGCATCGGAACACGATCAAACGGCGCGTCAAACACAACAAAAATATGAAATTTCATCAAACAAGCTTCAAACACGTAAATGTTCGACAAACCGTTCAAACTATCTTTGTAAACGATCAAAATGGTTTGAGTCAAACCAAAATTTACGTGTTTGAGTCAAACCGTTTGATCGTCTCGGGGGCCCTTTACAAACTTTCACATACAATAAAACAACCGAACCATCATTCACGGGACCAATGCACCCCGGTATTGTTCTTGTTCATTGTCATGACAATCCTGTAGTTCATCCGTAACCCTTCCGCACTTCCCACGGGTATCCCGTCCATAGACCAGAGGCTCCCAAAATGGGATCATATAGATTATAGATGGTGTAAAACCTAGGGGTTCCACCAAAATCATTTTATTAATTTTGCTAAAACGCCGTTGAACATTATTTTCAATAAGCGTAAAATATGATAGAAGTGGTCAGCAATAATAATGAACTCGATATAAAATACAAAGATCAAAACAACCGATTTCTGGAATTTGTTAATTAAAATTAAAACTTAATTTGGGGTACCACTACCTTTAAAGTTTAGGAGCCTCTGCCCTAGACAATGTACCATTACCCGTTGTAACCGAACACGGGCGACCAAGTTCCGCGTTCGTTTTTTCGCGTTTCTCGTTTCTCGTTTTCGACCGGGTCAACGACATTCACCTTGTAAACAACTAATAGCTGCATTTAAATATGGCCACAAACATAATATTATATACTATATTATAATATTAAGATGTTGACTGTGACTCTGTGGAAGAAAACATACAAACTAGCGACTAGCGGTAATAATACTAGCACTTAGATTAATCATTGGTCTTGGCGCTACGACCGAAGCGCCGCGCCGCGCGCGAATACCAATGATTAATCTAAGTAGCACTTCATTCTATGGACGACTACGCTATATGACGCCATCGCCTATAACATTACTGTAGGTCTACCAGAATCTGATGGCAAAAAGTGAGAAAATAAAGTGACTCTAGCAATACCGGGGTAATTGGAATAAAACATTTTCATCCTTTTTTATTCCTTTAGCGGCTTATTTTGTGTGTGAAACATGCAAATATATAAATTTATCCAATGATCAAGGATATTTTTCGAAAATCTGTTGTCAAAAATTGCCATCAGATCCATGATGCAGAAGAAAACATACAGAGGCACAAGTTTCATACAATATGATACCAATAAAATAGTCTTCCAAAGTAAATGTTATATTTCCTAATCACAAGTAGGAAGCATATATCCTTCTCGTGGACTATTAAAATACTGTTACAAACGTAATCAAAATCGGACTAGCTCTACAAAATCTATTTAATAACAAATTCCTGTTTATGAGCAATTTGTCACGAGTAACCCACATTTTGTTTGCAGTTTTTAAAGTTCCGTAAGTCGTAACTGATCATAATATCGATAATTGACGAGAAATTTCGCAAGCCATCTGCCTATATTGACCTAAACCAGTGAACACAGAGTTCGTTTAATACAGAATAGAACCTCTTCCCTTTTTGAAAGCCGTTTAAAAATATTATTAATAACTAAATGTTCCCCACATTTTTTTTCCATAAACCCTTGTCATTGTCCTCATTTTCTCTATTCATACCTGGAAGCATCGCCTATAAAAAGCGAACAATATCCAAATTAATTAATTTACAGAACCCACCAAAGAAGTGAAACAACTGCACGAGAGATGTCAAAATCCGAATCTCCTCAAAGCTCACGCATGGCTGGGCTTTTCATAGGGCTCGAGCTTTTCAAAAAGCGCGTGAGCTTTCGCCTCAAAGACAAACGACGCGAGCTTGCACGACACCTTGATAGACACCTCGCTCCCCTCCGGTCGTAGCCCGCGGCAGGAGAGCTGTCAGGAGGGCGATAATATACTATATACCTTAGTATAGATATAGTACAGGTTCTATACTATGTCACAAAGGGTGAATTTGAAATTCGAATGTAGCTGAAGGATTTTATCTGTATTTTGGTATGAGGCAGCTTGCGGTTGTCGTGATTAAAGTTAATTCTGGTTTAAGTACCGATTTATCGATAGTGTATTTTTACATAACCACACAGCCAAAAGGTAAGTATATAGTATATTATTAAGGAATTAACACAAGATTCAAACAAAATTCAAACTGCAAAGAGGTGTTACTACAAATTCTGAATTGTGTAAACTGTAAAGTATAAAGTTTCCATGGAATAAGTGCGAAGATACAAAAACTGTAAGTATGTATTTATTCTATTTTAGTGCGAGAAATAATTAATTTGTGATTCGTAGAAGAAATTGAGCAATCATTATAGACCACAAAAGTTAAAAATAACTTAAGGTACAAGAAAGGATTTAAAACTCCTATGAAATATTCGGAGTTCTGCGTCAAGTAGTGGACAACATTTATTAGTAGTAGTAGTCTGCAGTTTATACTTCTATTACTACTGTTAAGCTTCTATATCTATATCTATACTTATTATAAAACAAAGTCGCTTTTTCCCCCATGTCCCTTTGTTCCCTTTAATCTTTAAAACTACGCAACGGATTTTGATGATACTTTCAGTGTTAGATAGCCCGTTTATCGAGGAAGGCTATAGGCTATATTTTATCACGCTAAGACTAATAGGAGCGAAGAAAGAGGAAAATGTAGGAAAAACGGGGGAATATATTTGAAAGGGCTAACTTGAACACGCTAATCTCAGGAACTACTGGTCCGATTTGAAAAATTCTTTCAGTGTTAGATAGCCCATTTATTGGGGAAGGCTATAGGCTTTATTTTATCACGCTAAGACTAATAGGAGAATGCGGAAAGAACGGGGGGAATTATTATTGGAAAGGGCTTATCTCACGAACTACTGGAGCAATTTTTATGTTATTTGGCACAGATAAGAAGTAGACCACGTGAAGGCTATCGATTTTAATAATTTTTTCAGTGGCTATATATTTTATATGCGTGCGACGTCGGGGCGGGTCGCTAGTTATACATGTAACACAGGTACAAAAGGCGCTTAAACAAGCAGGACCGTTTAACGAGGCACATAAAACATTATCTCATCATCTAGACAGCTGAAATATTAATAGGCCAACCCTCGGCCGGACTTAGCCCGGGCTGCGGACGGCCTCCCAGGCCCGCAACTTTCAGAGCTTAGCTGTAAACTTTGGGTTTATCATCATTCATCATCATTCATCACATGTGATAGATTTTATCCATACTAATATACTAATATTAATAAACGTGTAAATGGTGTCTAGCAATGACATTATATAAAAAAAAACTCAAAGCAGATATGTTAATACCGCGCGCGTTGTAAAGCCTTAAATACGGGCCAATTGGCCCGTCTTTTATTTAGTCTGTCTCTTTTATGTAAATGGCATTTCGTATCTTTTGTTTCACTTATCTGTCAAATTTGACAATTGAATTTGAAAATAGTTCGGAAGCAATTTAAGCCGGAAAATAGTATGAACGTAACAGATCTGTATTTAGTAGAATATCATTGGTGTCTAGATTTTATACAGCCTTCTATACATTAAATAAACTCTGTATGTTTTCCAAATAAATAAAAATAAATAAATAAATATTATTTATAAACGCGAAAGTGTGTCTGTCTGTCCGTACCCCTGTCTGATACCTCTTTACGCCTAAACCGCTGAAGCGATTTTGCTGAAATTTGGTATGGAGATACTTTGAGTTCTGGGAATGGACATAGGATACTTTTATCCCGGAAAAAGTAGGGTTCCCACACGATATACGAATTTCGGCGCAACAGAGTTCTCTAGTATTCAGCTAGTATGCTTTAACATAAAAGATTTTAAAACCCTTTTATTAGATTAGATTTAGTTTTAAATCCGTATTAATTAAGCAACAAGAAGAGAATTTGGTAAAAACCGATGTCTCATTAACATTGATACATTATGTATAAAGTACCCCGCAAACGATCAAATTGTTTGTCAAATTTTACGTGTTTGTCAAACAGTTTGATAGTGTACAGCTTTGTTTGAAGCGTTTGTCAAACAAATTACGTGTTTGACGTGTTTGAAGAAAAATTTCATTGGCGTAGCGTTTGACAAACGTGTTTGAACGTGTTCTGCTGTATTTGTCAAACAAAAACTCATGATCTCAAACCGATTCTAGCTAATTGTTTGACAAACTTGTTTGATGCACGTTTGTTCGTCTGCGCTGCTGTTTAATGAAAACGTAAATTACGTCAAATATGTTTGTCAAACAAATTTGATCATTTGCGGGGTACTTAATACAGTTGCAGTATCACTAGATTTCGAAGAGATAAAGATTATCCTAGATGTATTTAACTTAGAAGGATGTTTCAATCCAGACCATCCTGTATCTATGAAAATCCTTATCCCAAATTTTGAATGTCACCAGCCGCAAAAGCCATACACAAAAGTGGGCAAACAAAAGGAGTCTGACAGACAGGTGATACCTTGGTCGTGAGCCACGCGAACATTTACATACGCACGACGCTCGCGAAAACCTTCCCCCTGCCTACCTGCCCGTGTCGTGTTCTCTACATGGAGTTAATGATGACGCTTCCAGTTTCCAGCTAGTCCAAATTGGCCACTTTGTAGCCAACTTGCACAGTTGCGCCCGTCTGGGGGTAAAGTTAACCTTATTTTTCTTTAGAATGAGATTTCGTTGAAATGTCAAATAGGTAAATGATTAGAAGTTGCTGGTGATCATTTTTTATAAAACTAGGGGGCAAATGAGCAATTGAGTCACCTGATGAAAAGCAACTACCGTCGCCCATGGGCACTCGCAACATCAGAATCTGAGTTACCTTCATTTTTTTGAAGGTTTGCAGGTCGTATTGGTCCGGAAATACTGCTGGCGACAGTTCGTTTCAGAATTTTATGCTCGGTGGAAATGTTAAAAAAAATCACAAGATAACTTTTCAAAGCAGGAAAGTTATATAGGTCGAAAATTAGGACGACTTTTTTATCTTAAAAAAACATTCTTTCTAATTTGCCGCCATGAACAAACAAACGCATAAACCCCAAAAAGACAATGGGGATGATTCATAATCACTAGCATTTTAGCAGGTAGCGGGCAATGTAGGCTCTTCCAGGGAGCAGCCAGCGGTGCCGCTAACCGCTCATTACTGCATCTACAAACCGTGGATTATTGTACTTCTGAGAGCATCTTTATTGCTAGTACATAAGGATGATTTTCGTACATAAACGAAGGTATTATAAATCTGAACAGTCTCTGACCGTACAGAATTGTTTTACCTGCCAAAAGACGTTTATTCCCACGACATAAGGATCATTCCTGTTGATCCTTGAAGGTATTAAAAGTGTGAAAAAGTCTCTCTACCTGCGCGGCGTGGCGCAATTACCGGCAAGTATTTTTCCGCGACCCGTCGCGTCCCGCGCCGTTCCGCGTATTATGTCGCGGGCCGCGGCTTCAAAGCAATGATACGCTACCACTACTAAATAGATGGGCTGAGCACACCTCTATAAACCTCTATAAGCCTCTATAAACCTCTATAATAGCTTTTACCCTCGACTTCGCTCGCGTTAAAAATTATTACATATTATTATATACAATCTTTCATCCCTTATTTTATCCCCTTAGGGGTGGAATTTATCAAAATCCTTTCTCAGCCGATGCCTTCGTCATGACATCTATTTGTATGCCCAGCCCGATCCGTCCAGTGGTCTGGGCTGTGCGTAGATAGATCTCTATGTCAGTCAGTCAGTCAGTCACCTTTGAGTTATGATGAGATGTGGTAGAGGTTTCTTTATCGTTTTAGATCGACAAGTTAGATAGTAAAATTATTTTCGTAAAGTAACAAACAAATAACTTTGAGGTAGTTAGATATTAGGTACTAGCTAGAGTCGCCGGTGTTGCGAAAGTCCTGTCCTGCCAAAGGTTCACGTGGCTTTGGCCAGGATGGCCAGGACGTAAATCATGAGGCAATACGATGAACTCTTAAACGAGCCAATCAACACTAAATTTACTGACAAAACAAAAAGGTACACATCGAATTGACTTGCCGCTCGCAGTGTCGGCCGCTACCTATTCCAATTTCAAACCAACCTAAAACTGCATCGCCTCTTCACGTTGCAATACAAATACGAAATTGCCCTAACATTTGCATAATCCCTGTGCCCTTGAAAAAACACTTAAAATTGTCCGCGAATTAAAGTGAAGGATTCAAGGTCACATCGGCGCCAATACATAAATCCGGGATTTACCTGTAGTCAACCAGGGCCCTTGACAACCGCCGCACGAGGAAAACCCACGCAAACTCCGAGCCGCGACCGAACGATGACGTAGCTCATAAAAAGTTGCGTCATTAATCAACAAATAATCACCGTTGGTACTTAATACCAATCATTTAGGCCTTTAGAGGTAGGTATATAAATCCGAAACGCAGCAAGACATGCTTTAGGCTGCTTACAGACGAACGGCACGTTCTAGTTTTATGACGAACGGCCAACGGCCGCGGCAGCACGGCAGATACCATCGGCAAGTGCCGTTCGTCTGTAAGAAGCCTTAGCAATTTGCTAGTGATGACCAAATTGGCATTGGTCTTTATGTTGGTCTTCCTTTTTTCTACAAGACCAAGGCTGCAAGACCATGAGCAGAGGGGTGTGTGCCAAAATGTTTTCGTTTTCGCTTCGTTATAGAATCGCCGATGAAAATATATGGAATTGACATAAGCGTTCGTTAATACGACGTTGAAGTTTGACTCGTCTTATGTCAATTCCATACATTTTGATCGGCGATTCTATAACGAAGCGAAAACGAAATCGGCTAAATGGCCGGTGTCGGACCCAGATTCGCTTCGTCATTATTTAGTATCGCTAAGTATCGTCGTAACGTATTGCTGTACAGCTAACTGACTTTCATGTAGGTAATTATAACTAAAATTATTTCTGTCCCTTCAAAAGTTCCAAATTATGCGTAGGTGGTTACTGGTTATCTACCGTCATTGGACAAAGGCACAGGTCAGTCGCAGACGCGGCGCGGGACAGCTCAATGGATAACTGTACAAGATAAAGCCCTTAACTGTACGTAGTCCCGCTGTGTGCGAGTGGTCAGTGTTGCATAATTCTCTAGATTAATACAATGGTCGCATTTTATTTTTTACCAAAAAAAACAATAAGTATGCGTGAACACAGATGTAAAGCATGAGTGTAAATTATGTGAAACAATTTTTAGTGACCAGTGACAGGTGGTCATACAGCATTCAGCCGGGACCTTTGATTTTGGTCAATTTAACCGGTATGTCGTTTTAAACGATGTCGCCATAAACGGTTTTGACTGTAATTTATATTATAGAGATCGGTGTGTTACATGCTCAAATCTTTAAAACTTTACAAAAAAGCGACTTTGATATAATTATTATTGATGTAGTAATTTGTTAATTAAGATGTAATAGCCAAGCCAATAAACAGGCTGACTCTAAACTCCTTGTAAACTAAACTTCAAACTCGGCTATTTACTGCCGATACCCCAAACTCGTAACTTACGAGATATCAATTAGCATTTCAAAACAAGACTCATTCAAACTTCATAAAAGTAGAACTAACAATTTCTCCGAAACTTCTGTACGGGTACAATGGGACTCGTGTAAGCCGGGACACACGCACAAGCCTCGGGCGGGCTCGGCGAGGCAAGGCGAGGCGGGTGAGTGCAGCGAGCCAGCCAAATAGGGTTGCCAACATTCTGTTTTAATTAATATTATACTGTCTTTCACAAAAATAAGCTCAGTCATTTTTTTTATTTTACCAAGTTTTGCGAGAACCTCTAATAAAATAATAAATAAATAAAATACTGTTCATTTTTCTAAACTACCGCTTAAAATACTTCAGACATCTGAACATATTTTTTCTTGTGGGGAAAAAAGTCGCTAACTCTACTCGGGGCGTGCGAGGCGGGTGAGCGCAGCAAACAATGGCGTATCGAAAGGGCGCGCATTGTCGCGTTCCGCGTACCGCGACCCTCCGGCGACGCACTTCGTTATCATTGTAAAAACTAATTGAAAAGGAATTGTACTACCTGCCAGCGAGCGATGACTCAGTCGCCAGTTAAACATTTGGAAAATGGAATTCTCTAATGAGGATTAGTCGTTTAAGAATTTAAAGAATTCCTAGACCTGGATGTGTTGCGACTTGCACGTATACACTGTAATTGTATATGTACATAATTCTCCATCACAACACAGTAAACAGGTAACTGCCCTAGTACTATCTCATTCTATAAAGTCACAATACATACAATATGTTTACTAAAATAACTACAAGTCTTTTACAACAATAATTAAGTTGGCATTCAAGTTGGTACTTTCTTCAATATTCTAATTTTAAGTAGCCTATACAGAAGTAATTCCTCCCTAACGAATCTACATAAAACAGGTGTACCGAGCGAAATGTATTTCGTAACGCAATCGATGCCTTGGCGATGGCCGCCGTCGGCAGCCGCCGTAAATCTTTATCATCGTAAAAAAATTGAAAGGGACGCTTCCACCTTATCGTTATATTACATTGTACGTGCCTCGGCGACGCGCGGCCGCGGCGATAACGGTACATTTAAGACAATGAAGGTCTTTACGTTCCGAGAACTCAACTTGAACGCAGTAATGGATTTTTTATCCCGAGCCTCGGCGGCCGTTCGAATGGACATCGCACTTATTGTGTTGCCCCTCAATAAAATCACAAGGGGACTTCTAGCGAAGCGGACGAGAAAAACATCAATCTGTTGCCCGAAAGTTTTTTGTAAGTCATTGAAACACATTGCGCGTTTTTTTATAACTAGAACATAGTAGGTACCCAGCCACCTCAAGTTACACTAAGCAATCACTAATAGATTCCTTGTCATCATCAAACATCTGAAAAGGCCATTATAAATTCATAATGTGAACACAGCTCAACTTTAGCGCTACGAAAATGTAATAATACACATCCATTCACATCATATTCAACCTGTTGCTCCCCCCCACTATTGTTTCAGCCCCACGGCAGATTACACTGAATCCTAATTAACTAAACACATTACAATTTCAAGTACATTTGAAAGTGAAAACTGAACGCCATGCTGTTTTAGTTTTAAACTGTCATTTAACTCTATATTTTGTAGCTTCATTCGCGACCGCACACAAGGATAATGTTTAATATTTTCTTAACTTTTATTTAATGAAGATGTTTGTTAAAATAATGTACTCAATCATCAAATGTCTCTGAATGCGGTCATTCGACCTAGAGACGATTAAAATTTGGAAATAGTAAGTTATCTGATCTCTACTTCAAGCCTTTATAAAGTACCACAGAATATAAATATTAGTAGAAAGTATTCAAAATGAGATGTAAACAAATGACTTTTGATCCTTTATGAGACAGAACGAAAATGTAATATTTCCTTGCAATATACGAGTATTTATTGGCACATACTTCATATCGCGCACTTCCATTATCAAAGTTGCGATGATTGACTGCTGTTTATAGAAACACCATTAGCGGTACCCTACGAAAATTACTCCTGTCACTTAGCACATAAGGTTTAAAATGGAATGTGGCAGTTGAAGGTTTCAGGGTTGGGCTGTTATCTTAATGTTGGTCAGACGGCCTCGCGGCGTCGCGGCCCCGGTGCACCCGCGAGTGTCACGATACCAATTAGCTGCAGAGAACTCTCACGACGCGCACACGCGATAAACGCACCTAACTCCTTACATATACGACTGAAAACCCCCTGGACGGAGCCAGGTACTTCGATTTTAAAGGTAACATACTAACATAGCGCCGCTATATCCTAAGCTGCGACCTAATTCCCACTTGCCTGCATTACATTGCACAATCTCTATTCCGAGATATTAGCGCTCCTAAATCTGAGCGAAATCGGTGCGCGCAGCGCGGTATCAATGAGATTCTTGTCCCCACCATAATAGTACGACTGGACCACTTGGTACTTAATGCTTACCCACTCGACAATCTTTAGTAAAAGGTAATTTCCCTGAAGTTTAGTATGCCGAATTGACACTTAAGTCATCGACTCTTCTCAACTGGCAACAGCCAACAAGTGATCAGAGTCAAGATTTAATAGATGCCAGTCTAGCCAGACATCCGTGACACTTGGTGGTTAATGAAACACATATTTATTATAAAAAAAAATACATTTTAAGGACCATTTTTGCTGACTGTAGAAATATTCAGAGCATAACTTCTTTCAGAGCCTAAAACTTGATTTTTGGTCTATGATAATTTTAGGGCTACATTCTGTAATCTACCTTCCAAGTCCTAGGTTCCCTCTTCAATCCTAGCGGCTTTAAATAGCATCGTTGGCGTTGCTGATGATAAAATTCTAGGTTCTCTTACAAGTCCCCGTAGCTTTAAATGCCTCGACAGTTACTATGTAGGGCTTGCTGATGATGAAATCCTAGGTTCTTTACAAGGCTTTGTATTGCTAGACAGTGTGAGGCTGTTGATGATGACAACCATTAGTAGTGCGGGCATCGCGTCTCGCGGGTAGAAAGCCGCGCTTCCGCCCAGGCCCCATGGGTCGACCTCCGACCGCGCACCGCCGCGCACCGCCCCGTACCGCGCCGCGCCGTGACGAATGACAATGTACCCCACTTGCGCTGGGGACATTGGGGTTCCGTATGATATAGGCCCAATTATATTGCATATTGAGCATATTGAGAATATTTTAATAGAGCATCGCTAGACACTAATAAGTGACATGCGATATCTCATGTTAAGTCCTATAGTTCTTAGGTTCATCATGGCTAAATCTCACACATTTTGTTTAAAACGAACTCCGTTGTAATTAGCGCACCCTCTTGGAGTAGTCACTTAAATATAAATTGCATTCAAAATATGAAACCCGAAAAAGACACCGCTTCTGTATGTTCCGCCTATAGCAGACAAATACAGGCGATCAAGAACTCGTAGAGAATTCGTCTTTGAAGGCTGATTTACACTGATACAGTAGCTGGCGCCAGCATCACTGGATTCCGTCGCTGGATCAGCACTGTATCAATGTAAACATGTTTCAATCCTGAGGCTGATTTACATTGATACAGTAGCTGGCGCCAGCATCACTGGATTCCGTCGCTGGATCAGCACTGTATCAATGTAAACATGTTTCAATCCAGTGCTGGACTGACTGACATTGATACAGTGCTGATCCAGCGACGGAATCCAGTGATGCTGGCGCCAGCTACTGTATCAATGTAAATCAGCCTTAATTTCCCATGTTCGACGTTGATTGTGCAATCATCACTATCCAGTATCCTGTATCCATCATGTTAGCCCATCGTGGAAGGCTTTTATATCTAAATATATAAAACTCAATGGTGACTGACTGACATGGTGATCTATCAACACACAGCCCAAACCACTGGACGGATCGGGCTGAAATTTGGCATGCAGGTAGATGTTATGACGTAGGCATCCGCTAAGAAAGGATTTTGGTCAATTTTACCCGCAAGAGGTTAAAATAGGGGATGAAAGTTTGTATATAATATTAATAATACTTCTTAAGGGGAAGACAGCTGCCAATTCGACATCTTTGTGCAGTTTTCTAGATGTATGTATTTCATTGATTGGCACAAAAAAAATATATGTGATTTTTTATTATATTTGGAAAAGCTTGTCGAATTTGAATAATAAAATAATGTTCTCCTACTGGATGAAAAAAAATACCAAAGTCACATCTTTCAGGAACTTTAAACAGTTCTAACTAAAGTAATAATACAATCTATGCTTTAAAATTTTGTTTATTTGATACCTTTTACAAAAATCCAAAATTTCCGGATTTAATTTTCGGTTCTGACATCTAGATTTCCCATAATATTTATTTTTCCTCTAACAAACGAAAAATGTATCCACGCTACCGAGTGAACACTTCACATCTCTGTCTCTCTGGCATGAAAATCGACACAGGTGCGAGAGTGATGCGAGATCAAGGTCATTGGCAGTTGTCAGCGACTTAACGCTAGCGAAGCCGCGGGCAATAGCTCGTCTCATATATTTTTGTTTTCAAGCTTAGTTGTCATAGTAAAAGATGGCAATTTATTCTTGCAAAAGTCTCTCTGATGTTAGTAACGTAAGTCTGACCTAGGCCATACGTGCTAACTTGGCCGCGACGTGGTCTGGTTGACTCTACGTTATCAGCACGCGAATTGCTGATACTGCTATCAGTTAAACGTACTGAGTACTGACTAGTCAAAGTGAAAGAGTTGCTATCGCACTTTCTACTTATGAGTTACCAATTTCCACCCGATCAAAGTAAGTATTTCCATTTTCCAGGCTTTTTTTCAAAATTTGAGACATTTTAAATCGGCTTTTTGTCCATACCATTTTCTGTTACTACTTCTAGACTTCATTAAATGTTGGCTTGTATGAGATAACAGCGTCAAAATGACGTCATCAAGTCAATCTCAAGATATTTTCACCGGGTTGATCCGGATTAAATCGATGTAAGTTTATTCAAAGTCTTGTTGTGAGTTGTCAAACCTAAATAATAATTATAATAATTGTTGTCGTGGTATCCTTATGCAGCGGTCGGCACTCGGCACATATACCTTTATCCTTGTAAAGGTTACGCATGTACCACATGACGTATTGTGCATGTACTGTAGATTGTGGAATTGTCGACCGAACAACCTTCATCGAGTTGGCGATTTCTAAACAAACGACTTCTTCAAAACTCGAAAGCCCATCGTCAACAAGTCAAAGTAGTCCATAGTGAATCTCCAGAACACGAGCAAATACGTGCGATAATCATGTATGAGTTCCTAAAAGAGTTTCCATAGTATACGATGTAACTTATACGGGGGCAACGAGCGTACCGCCAACCTACCTACATGTAGACGTGGCATCTAAAAATTCAAGCCGCGACGTCAGCGAATGCAGCCGGTCTCGCGCCATCGGGCTAATGAGTGTCGCGAGGGTGGCGCGGGCGGCGCGAGGGGGGCGGGGGTTTCGCGGCGGGGGGCCGAGGGGGGTCGCGGAGCCGGGGGGCGGGGGATCGGTAATGGCGCGCGGCGTCGGATGTCGCCGGGGGTGCCGCGCCTCGCCGCCGATAACAAAATCACTAGAGAACGTACGTGCCGAGCCGAGAAGACACTTGACTTGATGCGGCAAATTTATCTACCCTGTAGTCCGCACAGTTGTTTACCTCGGAGTTCCTGTAAAATTGATCCTTAAATCCTTGTTTTTAAGGTCCTGTCGCAGGCAAAATAACAATGAACAGTCGGTACGCCGAGTTGGAAGAGTTGGAACTTGGAACGTTCAGTCTGTATAGTGTAATTTTGCATACGTGATACGGTACGCGTCTTTCTCCTTTCCCACACTACTTTATATGCGCTCTTATATGCGCTATGCAAAACGCAGCGCCAAATAAGGCAGCAGACAACAGAGCGCTAAACGAATGCAAGTCCGTATCAACCACATGACGTTCGCGTTGATATTACGAAAACGCTACGAAATTAACCACAAAACGCCAAATAAGAATAATTATATGATCATAACAGTTCCTGAAATAATCTGGGGTAAAGGGCCACGGCAGTTCCCCAGCCAAGCCACGCCAAACGAAGCGCGATGGCAAAGACGCAAATTAATTAGATTTTTTTAAAACAATTAATTTTTGCACTCTTAAATAATAATAATATGACAAGACTAGCCACAAATATGCAAAACGTTTCCTCGAAATCATTGAGATGTATGGAGTTGCTATTGCCAACAAAAAACATGTCGCACTTGAAGAATGAGCGGGGTGAGAGGCGGGGCGGTGATGGCTATAGATCAGTACCGCAGAAGTGACAAGTTTTGTGCCTACACTCGAATGAACGCAGACTCTATTAATTGAAAGTGGATAAAATAAAAGAAATATTTTTACTAAACATTATTAAAAGCTTTTATTTAACTTGCTCTGTATATTATTATTTAGTTATTTACATTATTATGTAAGTTCGGGTGGAATTTTTGAACTCAATTTCGAAGTAAGTTTGTATGTACATAATATAATATTTTAACCGATTGAGCTGAAATTTTATATACACGTTTGGTTTGAATGACAATGCACAATACAGTATGTGACATCACATGATCACTATAAATAAAAAAAATATAAAACGGCCGACCATCCAAGATAGCGGAATAGTTATTTTCTATGCCGTTCTATAATAACAGTATGGATATTAAATGAAAGAACTTTTTGAGAATAACTCGAAAACGAATGTAATGTCATTCTACATCCAATATGGCGGCTCATCTAAAATAGGGGAATACAAACAAAGTTTCGTTAATTTCTGCATGACTAAAGAATTGGATTTCAGTTAAAATAGTTAAGTGAAATCCAACTTTTAAGTCAACTACAAGTCGCTAAATATAGGCACGGTTTTTTCACTAATCTCAAATACGATTTCTCAAGGACATAGAAGTTAATTAGATTTTTTATCTATACTAATATTATAACGCGGAAGAGTTTGTTTGTTTGTTTCAACGCGCTAATCTCAAGAAGTACTGATCCGATTTTAAAAATTCTTTCAGTTTTATATAGCTCATTTATTGAGGAGGGCTATAGGCTATATTTTATTACGCTAAGACTAATAGGAACGAAGAAATAGAGGAAAATGTTGAAAAAACGAGCTAAATTATTTGAAAGGACTTATTTGAACGCGCTAATCTCAGGAACTACTGGTCCGATTTGAAAAATCTTTCAGCGTTAGATAGCCCATTTATCGAGAAAGGCTATAGGCTATATTTTATCACGCTAAACCTAATAAGAGCGAAGAAATAGAGGAAAATGTGAAAAAACGGGGGAAATTACTTTATAGGGCTTATCTCACGAACCACTGGAGCAATTTTATGTTATTTGGCACACATGAAGAATAGACCACGTGAAAGGACAAAAGTTTCTTTTTTGTGGAAAAATGTACGGCTTCCGTGACATTCTTAAAATACGCGGGCGAAGCCGCGCGGAACATCTAGTATAAAATAACGGGGCAAACGGGTCACCTGATGGAAAGCAACAACCGTCGCCCATGGGCACTCGTAACGTCAGAAGAGCTGCAGATGCGTGGGAATATGCCTTCTTCTTAAAATGCTTCTGGCGATAGTTCGTTCCACAGTTTTGCTGTGCGCGGAAGAAAATTCGCGAAAAATGCACGGTGGAAGACCGCCACAAGGTGATGGGATGGTCCTCAGAGCACTCTCCGTGATACAACTGATAGAGAATGCATATAGCCAAACGTATTACCTCCTTTTTTGGAAGTCGGTCAAAAACCAAAGTATTACATACCAAAATTTTGCAAAGCCGTTACAGCGGCTTAGGCGTGAAGAGGTAACAGACACAGAGAGAGACAGACAGATAGACGGATGGTCAGACAGACGGACAGACAGACAGATGGACGGACAAACCGACAGACGGACGGATAGACAGACAGACAGAAACACTTTCGTATTTATAATAATTATATTATAATAAGTATGGATCCAAAGTCCACTACATACTTACTAAATTCAAATTACTTATATATTTATAAATACAATTATAATGTACGCATGTATAATGTATACGTAATACCGTATTATTACCAAATTACAAACTCGTCTACGTGAATACTTCATTCATCGTCGTCTCATCATAGATATCTGTATTCTGCCTACATTCCCCTCTGAATCTACTACTATACGACAATGCGAAATGACGCGCGTCTTCGCCTAGTAATTAAATGTTCGTATTTTAATTGAAAATAATTAAATATGAATACTAACCGATGAAATGCTATGCCGTCGCATTTGGGAGTGTTTTTGGAATTATTTTTACAATATTCTAAGACACACCAAGGCATTTTTGTGACTTTTATTTTGTTTTTTTTATAATTGTCATACGTCAAGTGCGCAGAAGAGCTCGCGGCCGACTAAGTGCACTGCGGCTATATAGCGTCTCTTGAATGTGACCAAGCACTGCGTTGCGGTGTCAACTCCATACATCTCAATGCTCGAAATAAATATCATATTTTGTCACATAATAATATGACAAATGACAATAATAGCCTCAAAAATCTAAATATATTGCCACATCCAAAGATCTCGCTCTTCTCATATCGCCAATGCCCGAAATACAGTGCTCGCGACGCGACGTAAATCGCGGACGAGGGCCTTTGTGTGGCCTCCACTTGGCGCGACCTACCCGAGCGGAGCGGGAGCGGGAGCGGGGGCGGGCGCGGGCGCGGAGTGGACCTATTCCACGAACGCCGCGAGCAAAACACATCGTTATGTCTACTATTACAGCGTCCCCAGAAATGATTACTCGCAAAGATGTGTCGTGTTAAATTAATTATAAGCATCAAAAGTCTACGTCGAAAAGCCTAGCCTAGAAAGGTTAAAAATGTTATAACATTGTGTTAAAACAAAAGTTAACATTTCAATCACCAAGTAAAACTTCAAATAAACATGAAATTCCGGTTCACATGAAAAATGATACTTGCGACAGATGGGCACGGTAAGCCCACTGGCCAGAAGCTACTGCGCTAATCGGCTAGGATTTCAGCGACTTGAAGTGAACAAGAGTGATCAATGCTGACAGCAATAAATTAAGTATATTAAAGAAGTATCATTTTCGTTTGGCGATCATGGACCTAACAATTCTAACAAATATTGTCATCTTCTTAGGTCTAAAATGAGCAAAGGCCCAAGACTAGGTAAGTAGTAATCACCAAAACAATTTGTATTTTGTATGATTTATTATCCATCGTTGTATGCACAACACCTATATTCTGTCATTACGTTTCTGCTTCACAAAACTAGAATTTTGTTTAATAAATACTTTTCAGCCAAACAAATAACCGTAATGATCATGGTAATGGTGGGTAATGGTCATGAGTTCATGACCCATGGCCATGGGTGATAATATTAAGATCGTAGTATCACAGAGTACTATAATACTGGCGTAGTAGTATCTAATTAGTAAGTGTATTGAAACAAAAGTGAAAATTATACGTGCAGTATCTTCGCTTCATCAACATTTGCGATAAGTGCACTAATCAAGTCACTTGATAACGCTGCAGTTAATGACTAACTGCAGATTTTAACTGATTACTGCGCGGCTTCGAACAACTTAAATTTAAATAATCAGTGATTAAATTCCGACTTCAATTTAAATATTAGTACCTATAATCAGTGATTAATAACAATGGATATGAAATTATTTTACAAAGCCGTGAAGTAAAAGAATAGCAAAAAATCATACAAACTTATTTTAAACATTCTTATACACACAAAATACCCACTTTAGGTTACATTATGAGTTACATTTGACAATTAGTCATCTCTGCAAATATCTTAACAATTCTTAACACGAATCAAAAATCATTTTCCACTCCACAATTTGCTAGAAGACAGCAAAACATACAAAAGTAATACATGAATCAACTCAAGCTAAACCGTGCTATAAACTTTCGCTTGAAATGATAACAAAGTGATAACAACTCCATAATAAAACTCAAACAGTAAAAACACCACTAAAAGCTTCGAAACTAAGTTAACGGGGATTATGCAAAAAGTTTTAAAACTTCGGTCAAAAGTCAGCTCGGAGTCGGCGGCGCGGCGTCGTAGAAAGTCGATGCGCTCGGACTTACGATTAATTGCATTAATAAGGTGCGGAGGCTAGGCTGAATGTTTACGGGCGGCGGGGGCGGCGCGGCGAGCGGGGCGCGGGGCGGCGCGGGGCGCGGGACCGGAGCCACCGGACAAAGGAGAGGCGCGGCCGGACCGCGGCTGCCCTTATCAACCGGCACACAGTCGCCGCGCGCGCCCCGCGATGCACGCCTCGACCCACACGCGCTGAGACGGACGGACGAACTAGTGAACTGTGATAGTGAGTGAAATTACACTGAAAACTGTGACCACGTGCCGCGCATTGCGCAACCCTTCACTTTTATTGGCGGGAAAGCTTTTATTATAACGCAAGACGGCTCATCTGTCAAAAATTGTAAACAAAACACACGTGCCGGCTCGCAAGTAAGTGTTTTTATTTTTCCTCGTTATTCTTTAACGTATCGTTTTTCTGTAATACTGTGGTTTCTCATTTTACCTTTATGAAGTTTGATTTATCACGATATTTAAGCTTAGTTTCATTAAATTGCTAATAAAATATCTTTGATATACGTTTCGTATTACGCGAGGAAAACTTATAAAGACGTTGTTGCCGGTAGTTGAAAAAAAATCTTAATTCAATAATTAGGTGCTGGGTAACGTTTCTTTACTTCATCACCTAAAACTTCACATTTCAAAAATAACAAAACATTAGACTTGGCAGTGGGACTGCCGTGGCTCCGAAATATTATAGATTCGCGAAAAAAAAAGAATCGGTAAATAATTTTTCGTAAAATTAAGTTTGAATTAAAGAATCCTTGATGCAAGTATTTTTAACTTTTATCTTACTAGTTTTATGTAGAATGTGTAGTATATAATCAAAGGAATTTGGTTAGAAAATAAGATAACTAGTAATGTGTACTGGGATGTACATTTAAACTCGCCAACATCTCGCTTAGCATTACAGTTTACCGGAAAGTTATTATTATAATTTATACATATTATTGCTAATTAAGGTAACAAAACCAATGTTTTGCTATATAATACCCTATCTACAAATATCAGATTTAACATGTTATGTGTGTTTTTACTTGAACTCGCCACAAATCTTTATCATCATTATCTCAAGTCCAAACAGCGATTCATAAATAAGTATGAAATTAAAGTTTGTTTGCTTACATCTAAAAAGGTCAAAAATTACTTTAATATATTCGGCGTAGTTGAGTTGACTACGGCAGAGAACATATTAATATTTCAAATGCAGGAAAATGTACGATTTCCGCGGGTTTTCCTTTTTCGCGCACGAAGTCGTGACCCGTGGGCAGCATTGATGATTTGAGTTCCAAGCTTCTTTAGCTTTTAATTTATGTTACCTATCCGAAAAATTGATTTTACTCCCAAAATAACGTGTTCAATAGCCCCGACTAGCCCCGTAGTAAAATTCACGTTTTTATGAAAATTATAGAAAACAAACCTGCAAATGTAAAAATAGCAGAAAATAAGAAGAGAAAGTTCTACGTTACTACTTACTAATAAAAAAAATCTATAAAAACACACGTTTTATACAAATAACATAGGAAACCGGTAAAATGTAGAACTTATTAGTCACAAGTAAAAAATAAAGTAAATATTTTTTTGTTATGATAAAGTTTACATTAGCGACTCGTAACCCCATCTAGCGGTGTCAAGGCGCACTAACCGGCTGCAAGGTCACCGTGTCAACGACCCGCCAACTTTTGCCGCTCACTGTTGTCGTAGGTCATAATTTTATGTCTTCTTTTTGTTTATGTTTTCGTCGCTATATTATCGGATGCGTATTACGTAAACACATTAGTAATTTGTCATATCGAAAAGTTAAGTAGGTAGTACTGTACCTATATTATAATGATATTTTGATTTGATTGAAACAGCCAAATACAGTGTTCGAAACATTTATAATGGCTAGAGTAGACTTATTGCAGTTCTAAAATCTTATATTGCTTCGGATGATTTCGACGAAATAAAATTTCCTTTTACGTTACTTTGGCAATATACAATTTTATTCATAAATAAACAACCGAATCGAACCTGCGTTTTTATGCAGTACTAGATGATGCCCAAAATTCGTTTATCGCGCGGGAACCGTACATTTTCCCGGGATAAAAACTATCCTATGTCCTTTCTCGGGACTTAAAGAATCTCCATGCCAAATTTCAGCAAAATTGGTTCAGCGGTTCGAGCGTGAAGAGGTAACAGACAGACAGACAGACAGACAGACAGACACACTTTCGCTTTTATAATATTACTATGGATAGCCTGATTTTATTGGAAATAATAATTTTTAAAATAGTAGGGTAAAAGCCATTAACCCATTATCGTTACATTTAGCATTTATTGATTAATGTATTCTACAGTCTTGTTTTTTCTAGTTTGAATGATAAGCAGCTTAAGAATGAGGTGCCTACTTGAGTATTTTTTTTAAATGTTAACAACTCTGTGACTCAGTAGAAAACTTTGTAAATGTTGTTTTCTAATTTGGCTTTAACTAAATATTTTAAGTCAGATCGTCTATGATCGAATCGTTCGACAGTGTTGAATAACTACTCGTTGTATACTTTTGAAAAAAAATCCAGTATTAAAGAAATTTTACTAGGAAGGGTTCTATAGCGCTGATTTTTTGTTACAGTAAGCGAGGGGCCAAAATGACAACAAAAGGGAAGCGGCCGATGCGGGCCCTGACGCCGGGCGACAAGATCGAGGCCATACAACGCGTCAACGACGGCGAGTCCAAGGCGTCCGTTGCGCGCGACATCGGCGTGCCAGAGTCCACGCTACGGGGCTGGTGCAAGAACGAGGACAAGCTGCGCTACATGACCTCGCGCCTGTCCTCGCCCGACACCGACAAGAGCAACGACGGCGAGCCGGCCGACAAGCGCGCGCGCACCGAGTCCCCCGCCGCGCCGCACTCGCCCGCGCCCAGCGGCCTCGACCTCACCCACGCTGCACACGCCGCGCACGCCGCGCACGCCCCGCGCCCCGCTGCACCCGACGCGCCCGTCGAGCTCACCACGCGTCGCCCCGACCCCTCGCCCCCCGCGCCCGCGCCCCGCGAGCGCCGCCCCGACCCCGGCGCCAGCGTCTCCATGAGCGCCATCAGCCCGCTCTCCGGCCTGCCCCACCTGCCCGCCCTCTCGCACTCCCACCTCGGCCTCAGCTTCAACGAGATCGCCACGAATCTCACGCTCTTGGCGCAGCTCAACCCCGGCCTGTCGACGCTGGCGGCGCAGCCCGGCAGCCGGGCGCTCCGCTCGGTCCGCTCGCCGAAGCCCGCGCCCAACGGGGTGCTCAACTTGAACGAGACCAAGCACCGGTCGAAATCGAACCACTCGTCGGATCCGTACCGGCACTCCTCGTCGAAGTCGCACCACGGGAGCGCGCACGCGGCCCCCGGCCACCCCGTGGACGACACGCTCTGGTACTGGATAAAGACGCACCAGGCGATGTTCGACTTCTCCGCGCAGACCGCGGCCGCGCACCCGCTGCATCTGGGCAAGGCCGCCGAGCCGGCGCCGCCGCCGAAGCCGGTCGCGCCGGCGCCGCCCGTCAGCTCGCACCTCGACTTCAACCGGGACGCGTGGCTGTGGCAGTACTGCAAGCAGATCGGCGGCGCCGTGCCGCTGCCGGAGGACAGGCACAAGTCGGCATCGCAGGTCCCGAAGGACAAGTCGGCGGACAACATTCTGTACTCCCATCTAACCAAAACGAAGCCGGAGGACGATCGGGGGTCAGCAGCCACCCCGCCCCGGGATGCGACCACGGCGAAGACCGCCCCGGAGACGCCGGCCGCCGGCGGCGAGCGGCGGGTCGCCGCGCCTGCGCCCAGCCCCGAGCCCGCCGCCGAGAACAAGGAGCCGTCGCCCGAGAAGCCGAGCGAGGTCGGCCGCAACCCCTCGAAGGTGCGAAACGTTCTCGACAACCTTCTGTTCAACAACAACAACAACAATAACCAGATAACGAGCGAGGACGCGAAGAGCGCGAACCCCGCGAACGGCGAGTGGGAGTCGGGCACGCTGGAGGCGCTCGAGCACGGGGAGAAATTTCTGTCGTGGCTGGAGGTGAGCGGCGACCCCAGTGTGACGCGCACGCACGTCCATCAGCTGCGCTCGCTGCTGCACAACCTGCGCGCGCGCCGCGCCGCCGCCGCGCCGCCCGCAGCGCGACACTAGGACGCGCGCGGCGGCCGGGCGCGAGCTACAGGGACAAACTCAATTATATTTAAATGTAAATAATTTAATTACGTCGTCGCCAGTAAGCGTTCACTTGTGATATGTGTAGCCAAATTTGCGTAATTTCTTTGTTCTAAAAGAAAAGCTATGCATTATATGTCATTATTTTTAATTTTACCTAGGTTAGATAAAAACGATGTTATCTTGTGAATAGTCTCGCGACTAAATAGTTAATCTATTACGAGTTTATAATTAATTTATGGAGCAGATGTTATAGTTGCTGTACTTATATCGTGCGAGTGTCGGTGGATTCGCGCGTCTCTCTCGATGCCCGCGGTGCGGTCAGGCCGCGGGCGAGCGGCGTGCGGCGACTCGCAACGTGGCCGCGCGTCGCGGACGATTACATTCCTAGCTGTGCCCCAGTGTACTGTATAGCGGTTCGACCCTCTGTTCTACCTCAGTCATTATGCTAAGTCACGTCCTTTCCTCGGCCCCCGGCGCTCCGTTGGCGTTGCGGCGCCGCGCGGGGTCTCCATACCAAATAGAAAGGACGCGAGCGTCGCTCTTGTGCCAATCGTGTCGACGAGGTGTATCGTTAAGGTTTCGCCGTAACTACCGCGTCGGAAGTCGGAACCCGACTCGTCTGATTGTTTTCTATTGCTCAGTATTTTTAAACGGACTCGGAATTGTACTATAATAATAATATGTATTATGTTAAATTTAACAGTAAAAATGCTGTGATCAAAATTATATAAATTATGAGAGATTATATCGTAAGTACATTCCTATTATAAAGTGTATTGATAAAGTTTTAAAGTGAGTGGATTCATTGACCTACATCTCATTTTTCAGAGTTCAAAATATATAAATGTCACTAAAAGTAGATTAGTTACCTTGCATAAATTAGCTTCACTGAAAATCTATTGGACATAATATTTTCTACAAAATTACAAATTGTATTAAAATAGATAATTATAATCTTTACACAGTTTGTGAACCTAAAGAATGTTAAAAAGAAATAAACTTGATTGAACCCTATGTACGCTTTTATTTCCCAAAAATCTTCTCCATATTTTTGTATACATTATAACAATAAATTAAAGTAAGTGTCTTTATCACACTAGCGAGTTGAGAGCGAGTAGTAGGCGGGTGCGTGACGAGCAGTGTTGTCACATCTACCAACTTTTTGGTAGATCTACCTATTTCACCTCCCTTCTACCTATCTACCAACTTCGGTATCAAATCTACCTATTTTTCAACATAATATATCATTGTTCACGTACAAATAATAAACGTTACAGGCTACTCGGATAGCATTTTGGTACATTGCAATTGCATCGATTCGTCTTGGTACAATATACTTCCTTTATCGAAATTCATATTTAAAACAACCCGGCCAAGTGCGTGTCGTGCCACGCGCAATATAGGGTTTCAAAGTACCGCTAGTTTTTTAAGTTTTTGTGTGGTCAATGAATAGGTACAAGCTTATAACGTGTTTTGCAGTACTAACAACTGCAACATCATCTCAGTTATGTTCAAAGGATTTTGAACGAAAAGTTCCTTTGTACTCGTACTTCTACTAGTACAATTTTTGTAGTTGATCAACTATTACTCAATAACTTATGAAGTCTGCTTAGCAATGATAGTTTTCCTTTTAAATTCAGCATATTATTTCCTACTCTCGTGAATTTTTTCACATTTTCAGAAGCAACGGTAGAAAGGAGGGATACTGGACTCTAACGATTTTTTCCACTTTAAAACTTCATATAATATCACAAATGGATCCCTAAATCGGAAAATTTTGAATACTCGTAATATTTTTAAAAAACCTATCCAACGACACCCCATATGCGGTGGGGTGAACGCAAAAAAAAAATCACTCCCGCATTGATGTGTAAGGGGATACCGTAAAAAATCATTTCAATCAAAAAAATTTCAAAATCAAAACAATTTCAAATCATTTCAAAGAACGAAGAGCTTAGTGCTGAACATTTAAAATTATTATTCAATAAAAATATGTATTTAAACACCAGTAATAAAACTCTCTCTATGTATAAACTAGCATTTATTATTCTTAAAAATTTACTGATAATATGAGGGTGGTAGATCTACCAACTTTTGGTTCTAACATCTACCTAATTCTACCAATTTTTGGCATGTGATGCCTGATACTGATTTTCTTAAATTTGGTGTGACAACACTGGTGACGAGTGACGAACACGTAGTGAACTCGCAGTGAGCTCGCCGCACAGTCGCCCCGCTTGTCGCTGGCAACTCGCTATTTTGTTATGGTCCTAACGTGCGATCTATTTAAATCCGCAGTATAATATTAAATACAACATATTTCTTTAATATTCTACCAACTATCAAGTTCTGTAATTATACTCGTCTCCATCGTATAATATACATACATATAGTGCACCCGCCGAGACGAGCCAAGCGAAGCGCAAGGGCACTACCTACCTTTTCTCGAAGTGTTTCGCCGTTTTTTTGAACCTCCATAGAATTGGTTTCCGTTGTAGTAGATACTTCATATTTTCAGGATCAATGTCATCAATAGACTTACTAAGCATACAAAGTCTCAATTGAATAGCTCTTATACTTTAGATTTTATTGATATCTAAAATACGCCGATTTCGTCACTGACACACTGATGGTCATCAAAATGTTTGGCTATTTCCCGAAGTGCTAGAAAGCTGAAATTTGGTATGTGATCTAAGTTTAGTATACAACCAACAAAAAAATTCATAAACTTGTAATTTTCGTCCCCATCCCCTAAAATTGGGGGGTGGAAGTTGACCCTTATAAAGTTGGTTTTCGATGTGCCAGATAGTTTATATTCTCAGGATATGATGTTAATAATGGACTTATTAAACATACAAAGTCTCAATTGAATAGGTCTAATCCCGCTATCCCCAACCCGCGGCCCGCGGGCCGCCGGGATTTTATTTGTGGCCCGCGTGATGTTAAACAATTTTGAAATTCACGCCCACCGGCGAAGTAACGTAAAGACTACGTGATAGTCGTTAAATGTTTTCCACTTTTAAATCGTTAATTTTGAAAAATGTTATTTTTTAACAATAAAAATTTTTGTTGCGGCCCGCGACACCAAGACCAAAACATGTTTGTGGCCCGCATGAAAAAAAGGTTGGGGACCACTGGTCTAATCTATACTAATATTATAAAGAGGTAAACTTTGTTTGTATAATTGTAATGAATAGGCTCAAAAACTACTGGACCGATTTTAAAAATTCTTTCACCATTCGAAAGATACATTATCCACGAGTAACATAGGCTACATTTTATTTTGGAAAAAAAATTGGTTTTCGTAAGATATTTGAGTTTTTCGGAAAAAAGAAAATTAAAAAGTTACTTATTTTGCGCTGCCTAAACTATAAAAGATAGAACCATAAAATGTTCCAATTAGTTGTAGATCTTATAAATATCTACAAAAAAGTCCGCGACACACTATACCTATCTATGTCGAGTGAGGCACACCAACCATTTTTTTATTTAAAAAATCTTGAATTTTTTCGGAGTACATTTAAACGCGTTTATTTTACTCATGCTGTTAATCCTTATCAAAATAAATTATTTTGTCAATAAGTACAATTTATGTAGATAATATTTGGTCTTTGAATGACTAAAATTGGACGTTTGGTTTTGAAGTTATGGCGAAATTAAAACATTACGATTTCTACTGCACGGCCCGCGGTTGCGAAGTGGGCATCATCAAGGCGGGGGTGCGCGTGCGAGAGCCGAGAGGGGAGTTTAGATCTATATAGCTATGTCCAGTGTCCACACTCCAAACCACTCCAAACTGTGCACTTTCATCTTCAATTTTCGTCATCTTCTTTCATTCAACTGTCGTATTGGCGCATTCAATTATTTTCTCAAATATTTGAAAATGCCTAAGAGAGCGGTCGGACGACTATGGATACCATACTTATATTTTAGTCAATTCAATAAAATAATAAGGGCAAAACAACGTTTGCCGGGACAGCTAGTACTTACTTTATATTTTATTGATATCTAAAATACGCCGAAATTTGGATATAACTTATGCGCCGTAAAATAAGTTTAGTAGGGGGGTAATGGAAGTTTAAATAATATATCTATGGACGCTTCACACCACGTCAGTCTGGCCCCGTGCTAAGTACCTAAAGTTTCCACGGGATGGACATTAACTAAAAACGTCTTAATAAAAAACAAAAACACTAAAAAGACTGCCTAGCAAGTAGCAACTTACAAAAAGGACTGAAATCCCACCAAAAATATTTCATGTAAAAGTTACCTCGACGACCATGACAATTAAAGGTTTGCCCTGTGAAAAAGACATCAGATCTAATGTAGAATCAAGCTTCTGAATCGACGCGGCCTAACTCTATCGACCCATAACTCCAACAATTTGTACATAATATCAGTATGTATGTATGGCTTGGCTGTTTCATTACTTATTTCATATAAGAAACTAAATATTCGAAACAGCGAAGCCATACATACGTTTACTGATATGTAGAAAGTGTTGGAGTTAGGGTCGATAAAGTTAGGCGGCGTCGATTCAGAAGCTTGGTTCTACATTAGATCTGATGTCTTTTTCACAGGGCAAACCTTTAATTGTGGTCGTCGAGGTAACTTTTATATGAAATGTTTTTGGTGGGATACTATTATGTAATTACAGTGCAGTGTGAGATATACTTTACTTTATCTATGCTACCTTGGTCGTTGCCATAGCACCGAAGATGTTGACTTCACTTCAATAAATATTCTTACAATAAAAGTACTACGTTACAAAATGTATTTCAATTACACAACACAGTGATAAATATTTTGTTTTTCTTCAAGACTATTAATGAATTAAAGTACAAGTTTTAGACCTGAAAATGTTATATTTTAATTCCTAACTGCGAAAAAAATATAAGAAATACTGTGAGAAATAATATTTTCATATATAATTTTCATATTTAATTTTATATTGCACACCGTTTTAATATGGTAGAATGAAAGATTCAATTGTATAATAATTAAGACCAACCTGTACTTCATTCTGGCAATAAATGAATTATGAATTATAAATATTTTCATAATGGGGCAGATGGTGCCATCTGTGGACCAGTAGCATTATTATGTAGGAAAAGTGGAGTCCGGTTTCTATGTTTTTGAAATGCTTTATAAACAAAAATAATGTGAATGTAATAGCCATTTCATAAAATTTGCCAGTCAAAACATCGTTTTAGTTGTTTGTTATACGCCATAATCCAAAACATTGTAATTTGTGGAACATGCGTACAGAGACATCTAGCGTCCAATAGCAATATTACCCCAGTCATTAAAGCCAAAACCCGAAAGAAATTAGTAACTTGATAAAATTTTAGGGGGTTGTAGAAGGTAAAATAACTTACCGTGTGATTTTGCAGCGTTCTGGGGTGTACGGAAAGGATTGAAAAGGGGTGAAAAAGGTTTTTTGTTAATAACATTGCGTAAAAAATTAGTAACACGCTGCAAATTTGGAATTAGGTTGTTCTTACCGTTTTGTAACGTGTATTAAATTTGCAGCGTTTTGCAATACACGGAACATTGTTTATTATTAAAAAACAATAAAATTTGTTAATAACAGGGATAAAAAAAATAGTAACACGCTGCAAATTTATAATTAAGTATTTCTTACCGTTTTGTAACGTGTATTAATTTTGCAGCTTTTTGCAACGAACGGAACATTGTTAATTACTACATGAACAAAAATTTCAGTTAGTAATACTGATAAAAAAGTTAGTAAAGAGTGGCAACCTAGACAATACTTAAGGTGAACGCAGATTTGGCCGCACCGCACGCACCGCAGTCGCCGCATTTCGAATTCTTCATATAAAGAATGTAGAAGTTGCGAAGACTGCGGCGCGTGCGGTGCGGCCAAATCTGCGTTCACCTTTACCCAACAATATTTTATGTCAATTCAATGTCAGCTGCGATCTGTCGTATGTCAAACCAGTAATAGATTAAATATTGGGAACGGCCGTAAAGGTAGCTGCTGATCGGGGGCGGGACGCTGACCATCTAACGGTCTAGGTATAATCCCGAAAAAGCATGACAGTAGAAAGGGAAAACTTTGGAACAAAACTGTAATTGAGAATTTTCTTCAAGAAAATATGAAAAAAGATAAAATTTTTCATAATTTACTAATTATGAAAAATTTTATCCTCGAAACATTATTAACATATTTTATTTATTGTTCCGTAGTATTATTACTGTAAGATATTAATTATGCAAAGTTGAAAAATGTTTCAAATACATGCTGACAACATTTTCTTTGCATTGCAACTCTTCACTTACTTTTTTACCATCAATACTAAATGAAATATTTGTTCATAAACAATGTTGTGTTGTGTTCATAAACAAATAAACAATGTTCCGTATGTCGCAAAACGCTGCAAAATTAAATACACTTTACAAAACGGTAAGAACAACTTAATTCTAAATTTACACCGAGTTACTATTTTTTTTACCCCTGTTATTAACAAATTTAATTGTTTTTTAATAATAAACAATGTTCCGTATGTTGCAAAACGCTGCAAATTTAATACACGTTACAAAACGGTAAGAACAACCTAATTCCAAATTTGCAGCGTGTTACTAATTTTTTACGCAATGTTATTAACAAAAAATCTTTTTCACCCCTTTTCAACCCTTTCCGTACACCCCAGAACGCTGCAAAATCACACAGTAAGTTATTTTACCTTCTTTAACAACCCCCTAAAATTTTATCAAGTTACTAATTTCTTTCGGGTTTTGGCTTTAATGACTGGGGTATATAGTAATAATGGTGATTTAACAAATTACCCTGAAAACTAAAGAAATGCTTCACTTACCTGCAACATAGGCTTCTTCAAAGGCTCATATTCGAAGTAATCAGCTACAAGTGAAGCTATTCCCTGCCAATTGGTCGTATCAGCATAACACAGTTTCGTGGGTCTAATGGACGTGCAAACTTGTTTCTGAAGTGTTTTAAAGAGATATTATTGAGTATTACTTTATATAGTATAATATTTAAAAACCGAGAGATGGAAATCCTAAATACTACAATTTTTATACTAAGTATATTAATGGGACGAGACGTGCGCGCGTAGGACGGAAATCTCAAGGCAAGAATTAGTTGAGTAATAGAAATGGAGTAGGACAGGTGAAGTAACTCAGATGCACCCGACATTTTAAATAGATTCAAGACACTGTGCATGAAAGCGCATGCCTCGATATTTATGGAGAACCACCCGATGACACCCGCAAATCCGTTGCGCCAAAATTTTGAGCAAAATCGGTTTAAGCGGTTTGGGCGTGAAGAGGTAACAGGCAGACAGACATACTTTCGCATTTAGTATCCAGGATAAGACTGAAGGTCTCAGTCCAGCAATGGAACACGATTGACTTGTAAGTTGTACTTAATATTTTTTAATCACCTGGAGGCCGCATTCATTAGGGGCCTGTAAAAACAATGGCTTTCTGGCATGGTAATGAAACTGAAATTGTCGCCGAAAATTCTCCGCGTATGCCAATAATAACTTCTCTTTGTTCGTATTCGTGTAGTAACTTTCGGGGAAACATGTCCGCGTTTCGAACACCGGTTCTTTAATCTCGGGCCAACACAAACTCACTATGCCCAGTTCGTAAATAGCATTGTTCAAGGTGTCGATTGTGATTGGATCACTTATAACTTTTAAACCAAAGATTTTTGATGGAATTTCCTCAAATTGTTTGCTTTCATTTGGACGATCAAATATATCATTTGCAATGTTTTCGTTCACTTCCAAAACAGGATCTAAAGACTCCACTTCTGATTTTCTCTCCGGAGGATCGATAGTAATTTTAAAATTCATGTTTAGTTAAATACTTATAAACGTAGTCGGGTAATAAGTACGTCCTTTACAGGGTAAACAATAATTTTACCAATATTTCAGAGTTCGTTTCAAGGTTTCAGCCTGAAAAGTTGTCTGTAACCAAGCAACATGCAATAACATCGCGCGTGCATCGCTTCGAGTAACCTGAAAGATGGTTCATGGTACGGTCTACCTAACAAAACTTCATAGCTAAAAGAACGAAGAAAAAAGTAATAGTAAAGCTTAAAACAAACCTAAGCGTCAGTGACAGAGGACGCGGTACGCGATACGGGAGCGTCTGCAACGCGAAACTGGCCGTGCGACTACGTTGCGAACCGTCAAACGTTAATATCATGACACAATCTATCAAAACGTATACAAATCAAAAAATCATAAGCTAAAGAGTTGTAGAAAATAATATAAAAAAGGTTTTAAAAAAGAAGTCTAGTTAAGTACACATCAAAACACGCGTCTGACAACTTGACGCGCACGTTTCGCTTGCCGACGCGAACATTTCGCGTCGCGGTCGTGCAGGTGTGCACGGCGCCATAACATTACATGTAACATGGGCAGCGTCCGCCGCGCGGTAGACGCTACCGCTTCGCAGTCGCTTTGGTCGCGTAGGTTTGTGCAATCCTTTATCTATGGTAAATTATTGCCATGTGTCAAATTCATATTGACATTTGACAGTTGACACACGACAGCTGTCAGGCTGTCACTAGTCTACTATCTAGAAACAAAAAGTGCAGTGTTTCGATTTTATCCGATTTTATCATTAATAAATTTCTATTGCGATTTAATCCAGAATCAAAGGTCGTGTCGCTTAACTACTCGTTATTAAAGTAAGAATTCACTAACCGTGATAAATTTTGCTTTCCGTGACGCATTACAATTCTTTCCCATTGTTTCTAGCCTCTGGGTGCATTGAATCAATTTTTCACGAAGTTCATTTCATTTCTTTACAGAGATAACAACAAAGTTTTATCGCAATTAACTTTGCCCGCAAGATGGGAAATAAATCGTCTTTGTTGCTGAGGGAAGAGGAAATAGCACAAATTCAAGAAGAGACTGGATGTAAGTCTTTCCCTTAACATGGATATTGTAAAGTGTGGAACAAAATATTTACGACCGAGACATGATATAGCTTTTGTTTACCTTGTAACTAAACAGTGTATTATAAATAATCAACAGTACAGCTCACAGTAAATTAAATTCTTTGTTTTCAGTTACTCCAAATCAAATAGAGCGTCTCTATTCACGGTTTACGTCATTGGATAAGAATGACTGTGGTACTTTGTCCCGCGAGGACTTTTTACGCATTCCTGAGCTGGCCATCAACCCTTTAAGTGAAAGAATAGTGCACTCGTTCTTTGCGGAGAGCCATGATGACCGTGTCAACTTCTTACAGTTCATGAGAGTGCTCTCTCACTTTAGACCCATCAGAAAGAACAGGGAAAACAGACTGAACAGCAGAGAAGAGAAGTTAAGATGTGAGTGTTTTTGTGTGATATTACCTTTTTATTTTTTTATTTTATTTTATTTCTTAAATACAGTAACAGGCTACAGACTATAACCAACATAACATATTTTTGAACACTACAACTTATATAAATCTGCAGTCCAATTCTAACTGTATACAACTATATATATCTGAATATTTTATTACATACACAATTATTGCTACATGCTACCTAACACTCTTTAACACAAGAAAAAATTTGGAAAACAAAACTCTAAAAAAAACAGGCAAAAGCTGTTAATGCTTACAAAATAATTTATACAGATCTTTTCGAAACCCATTAATGTTACTGAAAAACACATCTACCTCAGGACATATTGTGTTATATTGGTTGCACATTCTAATTAGTGGACTATTCATAGACACATTGTTATTATTAAAAGGAACATCAAATACTTTCGGAGTGCGTACAGATCGAGTGTGAATTTTAAAGTGTAATTGGCTTAACAATTCAGAATCAAAGTTTCCTTTAACTATTTTATGTAACATACATAAATCACTGATTAGTCTTCTAGTTTCAAGGCTTATCATGTGGAAGTGCATGAGTCGCTGGCTGTAATCTGGTAATTTGCGTCTCAGACAGTATTTCGAACACAGTGATCTAATAAACCTCCTTTGTATCGATTCTATACGGTCTTTGTGAGTGTTATAAATTGGAGACCACACCGATGAGCAGTACTCCAATATGGACCTTATCAGGGAATAGTACAATATTAGTAAAGTTTGCGGTTGCTTGAATGGTCTGGTGTAACGCAAAACAAAAGACAGTGTACGGTTAGCCTTACTGCACATGTAATCGTAGTGTTGCCTAAATGATAGTACAGAGGCAAACATAACGCCAAGATCACGAACAACCTTTACTCTGTCAACATCTACGCCTTTAATGAAGTAATTAAATTTGATGAGGTTTTTGCTGTTCTTGGAGAATGTTATTACCTGACATTTTTTAATATTTAAAACCATAAGATTTTCATCGCACCAATTTGCTATTGTATTGATGTCAGACTGAAGGGCCTCGCAGTCAGAGACATCTAAAATGCGTCTGAATATTTTAATATCATCTGCGTATGCAAGGCATTCGCTTTTTATTAAACCCATCAAATCATTCACAAAAATTAAAAATAATAACGGGCCCAAGTTTGAACCCTGCGGCACTCCAGAAGTGGCCACAAACGGTATAGAGTCATATCCACTCAGTGCAACTAGTAGTGTACGATTTAACAAATATGACGAGAACCATCTGTACAGACTCCCAGTAGTTCCAAGATGATATAATTTAGCCAGCAATATTAGGTGGTCAACTCTATCGAATGCCTTCGAAAAATCCGTGTAGATCGAGTCTACCTGACATTTCTTATTAAATGAGTCGGATAAATAAGTTGTGTAGCAAAGTAAGTTAGAATTAGTTGATTTGCCAGTAATAAATCCATGTTGTCGTGAATCTAGTATGTGTTCAAAAGTTAAAGCTTTCAAAAATTTTGGCAAATGAATTCAATATACAAATGGGCCTATAGTTATTGACATCAGTTTTGTCTCCCGATTTATAAATAGGCGTGACTTTTGCGATCTTCCATAAACTTGGAAATGTACCTTCATTAAGTGATTTATCGAATATGATTGATAGTGTAGTAATCAGAGCAGTTGCGCATAATTTAATGAAAATAGGCGGTATACCATCGGAACCCCCGCTTTTCGAAATGTCAATATTTTGCATTGCCTTAAGGAGTTCACTTTCAGAAATAGTAAGATTGCCAATAGGGTAATTAGATGGTGGAAATTTTGGAGTGTAATTATTATTATTATTGTTTTTTTTTATTATTACAATATACTGAAGAAAAGTGACTTGCAAACAAATTAACAATGCCTGTACCCGTATTTTCCGATTTGTCATAATAATGCATACAACTTGGGATGGTATTCGTTACACGTTTGCTTTTAGTGTAGCGCCAGTAAGCCTTGATGTTAAATTTAAGATCGTCTTCGATTCGGGTGATATATTCCTTGAAGCAGTGTTTGATGACAGTTTTAGCTCTAGCCCTCAACATGGAGAAGGTGTCATAATCTCTGGGATTACCAGAACGCTTAAATTTAGAATGAGCTTTGGATTTATATGCAAGTATCCGAGTAAGGCTTTTGGAGAACCAAATTAGGTACTTATTACTAGGGACTCTAGACTTAGGGGTATGTTTTTCAATGATTAAATATAATTTATTATAAAAGAAATGTACAAAGTCATCACAATTCATTGTCTTTGCAAAATCCGCCCATTTTATTTGCGTTATATCCTTTTTACAGCTTTCGTAATCGGTTTTTCGAAAACAAAGTTTTTCAAGAAACCTATTTTGATCCAATGTAGAAGCATTAGATTACCATTAAATGTAAGTTCGAATGAGGGATGGTGCAAATCGAGTCTACTTATAGGAGTCGTAGGTGATATAGTGAAAAGGTCAGGACAGTTGGTAATAGCCAAATCTAATATCCTACCATTATGATTTCTAATATAATTAAGCTGGCTAACAGTTATTATGTGAAACAAATTGTACAATGCTGTAGATTTTGCACAGTAATAGTTAAGTGGGCAACCCGTCTCATTAGACCACTTAATATCACCCAAATTGAAATCTCCTACTAAGATCTCACACAATCATCCAGTGAACTATTAAAAATATTTTTACAGTTATCAAAGAATTCACTAACAACGCTTCCTGGCAGATATTCTGGAAGATAAACAGCGCACAGATTTATTTTAAGAGACCCTTGTACAACGATTTGGATCCATAAATCTTCCAAAAGCTCAGATTTCCATTCTTGTTTTATTGACACCTGAAGTTTCTTAGAAAAAGCTATAAACACACCTCCACCATGACGTTTGCCATACCGCGAGCGAAATAACGAATCTCGATCTCTACGCACAACGCAATACCTATCGTCAATAATTTCAGTAGACAGTACACTATCGTCAAGCCAAGTTTCGCATAAACAGATTTCATCATAATTATTGCATAATATATTGTTATAAATTTCTGTAGTTTTGCTTTTCATACCTCTTATGTTGTGATAATATATAGAAAGATACATTTTAATACATTTTGTTCCAAATAATTGTTTTGCTAAGGGCTAAAATTACAAAATACGAAAGTTAATGTATAAGATCTAGGCAGCTATCGATTTTTATCAATATATACTTAGATTCTTCTGTTTTTCTTACATATATATTTTTTAACCCATACAAATTTGTATCCCAACTCTCTAGCCTTCTTGCGCGTAGCAGCGTGTAAAATTTTATTATTAGGAGATAAATGTTCTGATACATATACGGGCTTCTTGTCCCCTGCTATGCCAAGTAAAGCGGTATTGAGCTTTGCGTTAGAGTTAGATTTATTATATCGATATACAGCTGAGTAAAAGGCGTCACGTGCACTAACATTCTTGAATTTTATGACAACGGAACGGGGCAGTTTGCTTTCTTTGTTGAGTTTAGCAACTCTAGTACATTTAATGACATCATCTTCACATAGCTTATGACCAACAACCTTAGAACATTGCTGCAAAAGGACAGGTAAATTTTCGTTGCGGAATTCTGGGATGCCTTGTATTTCCAGGTTATTTTCTCTGAGTTGTTGTTCTAAATTATTAAGGCGATCCGATAGCTCCGATACAGTGTTATCAATAGTGCAACATTTTTTCGATAAAGCAGCATTGTCTTTAACGAGCTTTTCAACCATTTTCTTCATATCATCATGCATTGCACTGATAGTATCGATTGAATGACGGAAATCAGTCATATCTTGCTTGATTGAAGAAAGCTCCGTCTTCAAAACTTTGGCAATCATTACAGGCATTTCAGCTTTGATTGCTTTGAGCACGCGTTCGCTGATCGCTGATATAAGATGTTCCTCCTTTGACTCAGTTGCTACGCCCTGCGAAGACATCTGAAGTTGACAATCTGTTTGTTTCTTACTCAGTGTTACATATTCGAGATCGGTGGTGTCACCATAGTCAAATTTTAGGCCCTCATCATCCTCCTTTAAGTTACGTACAGGGGTATTTGTGTTTCCTGTTTTTGGAAGTTTACTTTTACATTCATAACATTTCCACTTGTTTTTCGAATCCTTAGTCATGGATGTAAATATTTTCTTATCGAGAATATTCTTCTTCTTCTTCTTCTTTAAAAATGGCCTCCCTTAAGGAATAGCCAGTGTCAGTAATTTGATGAGTTATAAAAAGACTTTGTTGTCAGTGGTAATAACTTTGCTCTAGAATTATTGGCCTTTGTGAAAGTATAAGTGTGAAAAAAGAAACCAAACTAAAAAAATATTAGCACATGAGAGATCGTAATATTTATGGCACTTCAAGCACTTGAGGTACTCATTATTGCTGATGATATGAGTACAGCCACCACAGATCATGCCTTCTGACGCCATCCTTGGTTTTTCTAGGCTTACAACACTCCTTTGAAGCTGGTATCCCTGTTTATGGTGTTGGTTGTCGGCTGTCAATGTCACTATGGCGGAAGTGGAGCTGTCAGTGTCACCTGTCACTTGACACTTTAATTTTGTTTTTATTAAAATAATGAGGGTAGATAATTCTTGAATAACTTACAATGTTTTATTTCCACACAATATTTTGATTAAAATCACTGTTGTTGCGGTGGGTTTTAATTTTCAAAATTATCCTGATGATAAATAGTTCATTTATATTCACTTTTCTGACAAGATAGCACTGTTTTTCGTTACTTAATGATATTATATGATAGGAGCAGATAGCACAGATGTTCACTTGTCTTGCGCCGAACCGGAATAATTTTCTTCTTGTTGTAATCTATGATTGTTTGTTAGTCCATATATATTTTAAGATACACAAATTCTAGTCTTAGATTACTCATAGCTATGATGAAATCCAATAATAACACTTTAGAAACTTTAGAAATAGAACATTTAGTTAATTTTTGAAGTAGTAAATGACTTGTTGCTTATAATTTATTTTTACTCTGTTTCAGTTGCATTTTCCATGTATGATTTGGACAATGATGGTAAAATTTCAAGAGATGAACTACTTGCAATCCTACACATGATGGTTGGTGTGAACATAAGGTATCTTTAATATTAGTTATAATAATTCTTATATCAGTAAAAGTATGCAACACATCTTTTACACAGAGAAATTTTATTACAGTGAGGAGCAACTATCAAGTATTGCTGAGCGCACAATAATCGAGGCAGACACAAATAATGACCAAATGATTTCTTTCGAGGAGTTCTGCCGAGCCTTGGAGCGGACTGATGTTGAGCAGAAAATGTCCATCCGATTTCTGAATTGACCCCCCAACTCCTGAACGGTCCTAGTTACCTATGCCTTAGGACTTATTCTTGTGGGTCTCATCTATGGGCTTATAACAAAAAAATAACATTGCATTAGTGATTTTTATTTTTATATTATTTTTATAGGACAGTTATAGTGTAAGAAGGGGTACCTTTTTTTTGAGCACATTTACTCTTCTCATTTTTCAAGATAAGCTCAGGGCTCGGAACCGGTATTTTTTAACCAGGTTAAAACACTCTTTAACCAGGTTTTTGGATAAATGTTCGCTTGGAGCGAAACCGAGATGCGGGCGGTACTGATTCTAAAATTAACCATTCCTCGTGGAAAGTAACTAGTGCAATGATATCTTCTATCCCTATCTATTCTATTCCATCTATAGCCAATAGGCCATAACTTGTTTATGTGTGGACAATGGGTGAGGGTCGTGGTGTGTGTGACTGGGTGGGGCGAACATAATCGCGAACGGTTCCAGCCGGTATTTTGAGGAGCAGTTTCATTTTGCTCTTTGAACAAAACCAGGGATAATTTCGGTCCGTTCAGAGCGGAATCGAAATAAAAACACTCTTTTGTAAATGTATGGCGTTTGTAACGAACAGGATCGCGAAGATTAACCAGGTTTCCGAGCTCTGGATAAGCTATTAAACTCTAAACCTTGCGTACCCTCTCTAGCCTCACTGTTCCTATATTATGTTGTCTTTTGTTTTGTAATTGGTGTAAACATAATAATATTATGTAATCATATATAAGTATGTTGTTAAAATATGTCGATATTAAATTGTGTAATTTAGCGATATTATAGAGTAATAATGACAAAATAACATGTAAATTAATAAAAGCTTGTAGATTAGGCGGTTAAATATTCGAATGCGTAGGTGATGTTAATAACAAGTAACAAAATTACAAGATGACAAGGGTGAGAAATGTAATTTCAATGTTGTAGCCACTGACCTCCATTGTACAAGTACGCTGGACTAATGATACCCTTTGAAATGACAGCTATTTTTTGTGCCTATTTGAAGCGGAATCAGCTCCCCCAATATTCGGGAAGAGAACTAAATTTGACGTAAAAATTGGCGCTGATAGCAGTAGGGGGAATACTTGAAACTAATAATGGAGGTATACTATTATCTGTGGTTTCTACAACCAATAGCGATTGAGCGGCCATTTGCAAGTTACGTCAGATTTAGTTCTCTTCCCGAATATTGGGGGAGCTGATTCCGCTTCAAATAGGCACAAAATATATCTGGGTATCATCAGGCCAGCGTACTTGTATAATGGAGGACAGTGGTTGTAGCAGATAGCTGTACTTATTATAAAATTATGTAGACATTGTGATTTTAATTCGTCGTGTTACCTGTCCTGTAAAACTCTGGAACGAACTGTCACCAGCAGTATTTCCGAACCTATACGACCTGCAAACCTTCAAGAAAAGAGCGTAGAAGGCCGGCAACGCACCTGCAGTTCTTCTGATGTTGCGAGTGTCCATGAGCGACGGTAGTTTCTTGCCATCAGGCGACCCGTTTGCTCGTTTGCCCCCTTATTTAATAAAAAAACTCCATAAAGGCTTAGAGTGAAGCCAAACGAGCGTAATTTGTGAGTTGCGAGTCGCAGAATTTCGACCAGCAGAAATTCTGCTACATTCAGTTTCATAGAAAATTCCTACTTCATTCACACGAGCGTAATTTTGTAAGTCATGATTTGTATGAAAAAATATTTACGCGACCGAAATTCTGCGACTCACGACTCACAAAATTCTCGGATGAATTAGTGAGGTATCCACAAGGCGGATTTGGTGCATAAGCTGTCATATAAATGGTTATATGTCTACTTCTGATCATTTTTTCACGGTTAAGGAGCAAACGTAGTGCGAAAGCGCTCTAAGAATAAGTGGGATTACTAGTAATAAAAAAATGTTATAAAAAGGGGTTTTAGTAAATTCTTTTGTGAAAAGCTTCACAAAATATGTAGAAGAAATATTGTACCTGGCCTTGGTGTAAAGCTGTATGCTATGATAAAAATTAGAATATTTTTTAATACATTATTATGTTCATATTATTTTATTAAAATTAAAATAAATTTTTGCTTTTTAAAACTTACGTTTTGGCTATACCAAATCCCAATAAATCTATTGAATAAGTATTGCAAAAACTAATAAAGAAAAGAAAAAAGTATTTTAATAATACATATATATTTAATTTCAATCATTATTTTACAATAATTATTTTTAAATTACAATTTAAAACAATTTAATGTTCATTCCATACTTGCCAAAATTGACGTCAAAATAAATTTTTTGTAAAGAATTTACCTTACTTATTGACATAGACTGCCTTCACATTAAGTCGCGACTTCGCGAGTAGTGCGGCAGCTATACTAAAACCAGCCGCGCGACTGTCTTTTGTATAGAAGTCGCGCGGCTGCAGCGCTGCTGCCGCACTGCTTGCGACGTAATGTGAAGGCAGCCTTAGTTAATGATAATCGTTTTGTATTGTGTATCTCATTACATGTTTATAAAAAATCTATTATTACAACAGCAACACAAATTATAATTACACATTCAAGTTAAACACTTCGACAATCTGAGGCTTTTCATGCTTTTTGCATAGAATTTCGATTCGATTTCGATTTTCATGTATTTTCTGACAAAATCCCTGCAAATTAATTCCTTAAAATATAAGCCTCAAATGCTTCACAGTGTATCCGTTTAGGTACACACAGCATTGTAAAATTTAAATAGCCCTAGACTCCAAGAGGAATACTGTACTTCGTTTTTATTCTAACCTCAAAATACAGTCTCTTGAAAAAGAGTAAATTTTTTTGTATTATTGCAGTGTGTGCCACCATAACATAAAACAATATACACATAACTTACAACAAAATATGAGGATTTTGGAATATATATTTTATACAACCTAGTCCAAACCTGATATAAAATTTATTTAATTTAATAGAATATTGGAAATGTTTTAAGCTGTGGAGGACACGGCGAGTTTTTTCAGATGTTCCATAAACACTTGTAATGACACGTCGTCTGTCAACACGGGGGCGCCACCGTCCTGTAGGAAAAATAAATATAAATACTTTGTAAATCTACCCACATTTACTGGCACTGAAAAGCAGTAGTTGGTTTTTTCCAATTTTTAAAAGATTCTATGAAATTAAAAATTAGCGCACAAAAAAACCCAAATCTAAAAAATCAATGAGGTAATGAAATTTGTATACTTTGCTTTTAACAATTTAAAGATATTCAAACTAATAAAATGTTTAAAGAAACCAAAGCGTTAAAAATTTTTGTTAGTAAGCGAAAAGCGTTTTGGGGTTAAAAGTAAAAAAAATAAAAAAAACTACCGCAGATGGTATCGGCATCGCCTGGTATCGCCACAACAATGATGAAACAAAAAAAAAACAAACGTCAAACCATGCGTAGCTCAGCATATAATACCAATATGCGTGCAAGTGCAGAGAACATCGCATTTATATAAAAAATTAAAACCATGCTTCAAACCTACCATAGAACTAGAGAAATTAAAAATCTTATTAAAACTTGTAGGTATAGATAGCTTAAAATATAATATTATTATCTAATAAAATCCAAATATAGATATCATCACAGAAAAGTAATTGTGGACGGCATCATTGTCAAATATAGTACATTACACACCTAATCACATGTAATGTGATCTGAGGCTTTCTTATTTACTGCCCGTGGTGCGTATACTATTTTTCTCATCGACGGAGGCGGAAAACGACAACATCGGTAAGCGCAGCGGGAAGTAAGTTGACGTTTTCCGCCCGGAGGTGAGAAAAATTATTTTAATTACAATATACGCACTCATAGCCCCTTAATGAATTAGAATATCTATACCATACAATTGATTAAAAATCACTAAACAGGCAAAATGACTGGCTTGTTGAAAAAAAAATAACTTTCAGGGCGCATTTTCATTAGTCGTTAACTCGTGCGGTATATAGCATAAGTAGTAAAAATTAAAAATAAAATTATGGTTTAAACTGCTAACAACTGGAATATTCAATTTAGTAATGTTACTTAGCAGTAATACAACATCTAAACATTGCAACTAGCGTAGCTGTTTTGAGACTAGATAGTAGTACAATAAGTAATAACATTGAAAGCCCTTAATTCAATATCAACCCTAGACGGTCAATAATATTGCACAATACGTGATATTGCACAGTAAAATTGATAGTCTAGTGGCCCGTTTATACCGTACCTCTAATGTAAGCGTTTGAGTAATTATGCCAAGTGATAGTGTACTCACCCCGCCGTACGCGTACATGTTGTTGTGAGTCTGCGACGGGTTCACTTTAGATAGCAGGAAACGTGCCTGAAATTACAAAAACAGCATATTGAAAAAAAATATAGTAGTCATTTTAGCTTTTTTTGCCTGTGAGTTGTAACTTGTAACTCATAGGCAACTGTTTTGTTTAGAATATAGAACCATGGGCTATGAGTCTATAGTTCACACTAAACAACTTTAGATCATGCCAGTTATTCTTATAAATATCATTATCAATGAAAGCTTATAAAAAACATTAATATTATTATTATATATTTAACATTAATAAATTAGGTGGCTTTGGTTCGCAATGAGATAAAGATGCAGAACATTTATAATTTCGGAGTGTTTATTACAAATTGTCTGTAGTTAATTTAAGTGTCTGCCTTGATATACTTGTTTTATTTTCATTTATTTATTATTTATGTAAAGAAAAGACGGAAAATCGCCGGCTACCGCATCAACCACAGTTATTGTCATTTTTCTTTCGCTATGTTGATGAAACAGTTCAATAACAAGTCAGTATAAACAGCGATAAGTCGTCATGTGGTGGCGCGCTCTGTTCGCCGCGGCCGTCGTCACATGTACGGTAACGCTCGCTCAGGGACCACAGCCGTTAAATCAGATAAAAGGTTCCATATACACTGTCCTTCTGCTCTACGAGGAGTCAATAGTTCAATAAGGCCAGCTTAAAGACACACGTAGAGCAATAGGACAAGAGATGACTTGATTGTAAGAAGTGCAGAGAACCTATCAAATCTCAACAGAGTGAATTGAAAAAAAAACAGAACTATAAAAAATAACACCGACTCTCCTCCTTCTTGAAGTATATTTTAAAATAATTGAAAAGAAGAAAAGAAATAAAACTTAATTTTCATAATATTCCAGATGTCCTGTGCGTTATGCTGTTGAACAGTATACAAAAGGAGGACTTGGCTGCGATCACGCGGAGACTGCAGAATGAAAACATTAGTGAGAACAATACGTGAGTTAACGCGATGATATTTAATGACCGATCACCGATAGCAATAAAACTTTAATAAACATTTCAGCTTACCGAGAGATTTACGACGTATTATAGAGCTGACGACGAACAAAACTGATATCACGAAACGAAATGATATAAAGGAAAACGAAGGTAAATAAAAAACGTTTTAAATCTTTTACGTAATATTATTGCGGTAAATTAATAAAAGTAAATTACTTTTTTTTAGTGAAAAATTCACATGATGCACTTTTTGAAAGTAAGGAAAGACGTGAAAATAATCGAACAGATCTAAACCAACCCACGGAATCAAATCTAAACTACGAGATGATAGGGAATAACGTTGTGGAGAATAATTTACAAGACGTTGAGAAAACCAACTGTGATGTTGTATTGGATTACAAAAATGGACAACCAACATTACTAAGTCTATTTCACTTTTGGAGAAATTGTGTTAATATGAGCAGACCTATGGAAAATAACAATATGGAGATAAACTTACAAAATAACTCAGCGTCCGTACAGAACAAAAGCAATTCTATCGGTGGACAACAAAATATTGTACCTACGCTACATGTGGATGCAGAACAAAGTATGCAACAAAGTAGAACTGATATAAAAAGAAGATATGACGACGCAAGCGAAGACGCAACAGAAAATCATGATACAAGTAAAATAAAACCGGAAGTGCAAATTCTACAAAATTTATACAAAAATTATTTAAGTTCTAAAAGAAATAGTAAAGAAAGTTTTAAATCAAACGCTGATACTAATGTTAACTATTTGAATGACGATTCATATAAAGAATATACTATCAGACACAATGAATCTCATGCTATAAATAATTTAGTAAAAAAAATTTCAATTGCTCCAAGAAACGAATCAGTAAGTCTTATTTATTCCACTGAAATTGCTAAGGAATCCAGATCCAACAATAACTTGTACTATGGTAAATATGTAGAACATGACAATTTAAATTTCAAAGATTTTCATAACATTGAAGAACCACCTAAAGTTTACAAAAGTGGTTATGGAAAAATATTTTACGAGTACAATGAAACAGACTTAAATGCATTAAAAAATAATCCTTATCAATTCATAGAAATGTTAAGAAGTTTAACTAAAAAACCGAGCAATAGCTTTTTAGATAATAGTCAGTTTGACGGTAAACAATCAGAATTGGACATAAAATTGCATGAAGTTTTAAAACTTTTAGAGAACACAGCTATTAATAAAGCGAATTTGAATAATAATATACCAACTAGGGATCCAGTAAGAAGACAATTCTATACAAATAATCAAACTCCTAAAGGAATCTTAGATCTTAGGGACATCGATTCTACCGAAAGCACAAAAGGGTATTTTAAAATGTTGTCAACAACAAATATACCAGTTGTGTCTGTTCCAAACGTACACTACGCCAACTATTTGCCTCCTGGGAACAGAACGGTAAATACTTTAAATACAAAATATAAATTTACACAACAGAGAGTTACGATGTTAAACAATGATAACATTCAAAATGAAGCCGCAAAGTCAGGCGAAACAGCTTACAGTAATATACGCAAAGATATTTATTTTTATCCAAAAAATATACCACTAAAAACAGTTGTAAATAACCAGAGAATACACCCATATTATAAGGACGCAGTAGGAAGAACCTATCAATCAAATCTATTTGAACCAATTAAGGAAATCAAATCGACGAGTCTAGAAGTAGTATCCGTTTCAAGCATATATTATGTAAACTATTTGCATCCCGAAAAAAGTATTATCAACAGTGTAAGCACTTCGAAAGAGATTGATAAAATACCAAAACTAGTACCACAATTTTCAAAAAGTTATATTTACAGTCGTGAAGCTGAAGAGCATAACTATTATGAATATGAGAAAGTTAACATCATAGCAAGAAACCATAACTCACATAATTTTAGGAGTTATTATTTTTACCCAGAAATATCACAGAAGCTACTTAGAACACCTCGTTTACCGGGTATTTATTTTACTCCTAACGTGCCCGAACGAGGAAATGGTCAAATTAAAGAGGACGCTTACGCAAGTGAAATTCAAAAACAATACAATGTGCTCAAAAATATTACACAAAATGTGGATGTCGTCTACTCGCGTGACGGTACTGTGCAAAATATGGATTTAGACAATGCGGCTAATCTAGATAAAGAGCACACCGTGGACACCGTTCCATGCACACAGAAATATGCCAATGCAACCGATAGAAGAATGAATGATGATGCGAAAATGAATGAATCTGTAATAATTGATGAAAACAAGGTTTTACCAAAAAATGAAATTACTAATATTGCTGAAAGCATTAAAACCGCTATTCTAGAGGATCTCAGGAAGGAATTAAATATAGCTTCATCTAAAAAGTCTACGACGACGCTCATATCTCTTCCGTCGAACATTTCTACTACTCCATCGGTCAAAATTGCAGGTATGCATTAAAAATAATACTGTATGCCATCTCGAAATAAATTAGTATGTTGCCTACAGTTTAAACTTTTCTATTATAGAGACAACTACGCAAATTGCATCTGTTACACAGAAAATTATCACACAAGATACAGTTTTGGAGAAAATAATGAAATATTTGGAGCAGATGAACACTTCAAAAAATAGCCCTCAAAATAGAGTCAGTAACTTTCAATTCAGTAATAGAAACATAAAATTTTTAGACAAGGATAACGAAAAACTTACAACTGAAACATATTTGCGTAATTTAAATAAACAAAAGAATTATGATATCACTAATCGAAATTACAAATTGGCAGTACCGAGACATAAAAAGAAAGCATCAGTTCACAAAGATGTACAAAGACAGAAAAAGTATAAATTAAAAGATAAAATAGGAGAGCCGAAAACATTTCAAACGAATGAATTACAAATTGCTCCTTTGGGTGTATATGTGGACAGTTTTGTGTCGCCGATTAATCAAAATATCATAGTGTCATCTCATTATAAAAAGAGAGATGATAATAGAAACAAAAACGTAAATTATTACAAACCACTAGAGAGGAAAGAAATTGAAATTGACCCCTTTTCACGTAACCATCGTACAAATGTTCCTTCACCGACTAGCAACGTAAGAAGTAGTCAAAAATACAATATCAATAGCTATACAAATTATGATTATCAAAATAATCACATGTCTGAGGAACACAAGGATGTAAAATATTTAGATGACAAGTTTTTGAATAAAGTCGTGAAAGATTCGACTGTGCCAAAACTGCCTTCACATAAGGATTGCTGTGATCGTGAATACCTTTCACAACTCATGTACGAATGCTGCAACGATAAAGTTGTGTCGAGAAGTCTAAAACCGTTGATTAACAACAACTACAACGAGGCAAATGATGGAGGTTACGGGAGCTTCATACAATCACAGAACAAAGTGAATGTTATGCTAGCAAGAGCGTTAGCTTCTAGAAGTAAGTTCCGTAGTGTTGAAACTATATAATGACATAAATTAATAGATGGTGGTATTTTATATTTTTTACTTGGATCATTAAAAATATCTTTTATATCGGATTTATTTTATTTGTATAACTAAAAGATTCAAATCATGTCTTTAAATAGTCTAGCACCTATTTCATGCCACAATTTTAAAACTTTTATATAGGCTGTATCTTTAGAAGTTTTTCGACTACTTTGGTTTGTAAGTTTGTAAATAGGATCATTATTATTATAAGCCTAAACTGCCCCACAGCTGGGCAAAGGCCTCCCCCAAAGACTTCCATTTTTCTCTCTCCTACGTCAACGCTGAATAGGATCAAATTAGGAAAAAATCACTGCGCGTTAGCGCGACTGTCTCTCCAGACTCTCAAGGTCCTTCTGTCACATTTATAATACATAATTTCAATTTATAATATTTTTTGCGAGCGTGATTATCTTTTAAGATCTATTTGCCAGTTACCTAGCATAATACCTAAACCTATAGTCAAGGGCCGATTGCTCTGTCCGGGGCCTCGCGAGGTATTTTTTCGTAACACAAAGGGCCTCGCAAAGACCTGCCGCCCGGGGCCTCGCAATGGGTAAGGCCGCCACTGCCTATAGTTTCCCAAAATAATGAAATATGTACCTGTGAGCCCCCATGCTCCGTATCGATGTATCGTGGCACGGGGAAGCGGCTCTGGAGTATCTCCTGCGCGTCGTCGACGGGCGCCCGCAGCAGCTGCGCGAAGCTCTCATACTCCGCCATATCCTGGTAACGAAGCGCGCGCCATTGCGCTATCGTCTGTGAGCAAAAAGTTTGAATGATATCTCAGATTGTAAAATGTGTGGAATCAACTTAGATGATGATATAATTAATTAAGATTATTGCAAGTCATTATAATAAACATAATTGACTTGTAATAATCTTATTTTAATTGAATGCGCTGAAAGAGCAAATTTTTTTTTGTGATTCGTATGGGCAAGCGTCCGAGCGTCATGAATTTGCCTATACAAATCACAAAAAAATTGCTATTCTTTTTTTTACCTCTCCGTGATAAATGAGTATCTGGAAGAATGTGTCCATAAGTAGTATCTTGTCTGGCTGGATGGAGGAGGTGTCGAGCAGCACGGGTTCCGGCGGGCCGCCGAACCCGTACGAGTACAGGATCGGCTGGATCATGATCAGCGACTGAGTTAGATCCTCGCGCATCAGCATGTGCCTGGAATGAGATTGGTGGTTTGATAATAAGGGGTATGAAGATTTTTGTATGGAGCCTGGCCGACCAACATGTCCGCCATTTTGTTTTTTTTTAAATCGCGTTCACGAATAATTCTTTGGAAAATGGATAGCTAACATCAATACAAACAAAAAATAATCTGTGACAAAACCGCGTAAAGTGTCATATTTTGAAGATATGAGCTGCCAAAGTTTTACCATTGGAAATAAATATTTAAGATATTGCAACTCTAAAACAATAATTTGTCTACAAAAATTGCATAGCTTTTTACGTGTGTTTACGGATTCTCATAACTTAAACTATCGTTTATCGATATCATAAACTAAATGACTTTCTTTTCTGTATTATAATGTGCTTCCAAATGATCGACAAATAGAAATATTCAAGAAAATAAACGCACACTACTTGTATGAAAATTAGCACAAAATGGCCACGCGATGACGGGCTAAGATTACATCTATACTATATTACTTTATGGACGGCACATCCAAATCGGAAGTACCACAAAAGCGTTTTCGTCAGTACAATTCATATTTTCATAAAATCATATTTTCAAATCGACTTTATTTATCAATCATAAGCTTTTATTTGATGATAAGGGTGAAATACGGTTTCCTAGGCTAAGTTCTACTAGAAATATGCATTATTTCAATGAAATTAAATATAGGTCAAGTAGCCTACTGTCAAAAATGACGTTTTTTTGTATGATAGAAGCGTTAGTTCCTTTTCTCGCCACGTTCATAAACAGCCTTGTCGAACTGTATATTGAAAACTAGCTGTTGCCCGCGACTTCGTCCGCGTGGACTTCAGTTTATACTTAGTTGTTCCCGTACATCGATTAAATAGTTAACGCGCAAATCACAAAGTTCCTTTTTGTGGAAACCGTATATTTTTCTGCGACAAAATATATCCTATGTTCTTCCCCGGGACTCAAAGCATCTCTATACCCAACAAAATAGATTGAATATCTTAGGTGAAAATCATAAAAGTTTATTGAGCGGGAACCGTACATTTTTTGGGACAAAATGTATCCCTTGTCCTTCCCGAGACTCAAAGTATCTCCATTCTCAATACCAAAATTCATAAAAATCGATTGAACAGTTTACGCGCAAATCATAAAAGTATATCGTGCGGTAATCGTACATTTTTCCGGGACAAAATGTATCCTTTGTCCTTTTCTGGGACTCAAAGTACATATATCTATACCAAATTTCAGCAAAATCGGTCCAGCTGTTATAATATACGTCTGTTTTTTCCACATTTTCCTCTATTTCTTTGCTCCTATTAATCTTAGCGTGATAAAATATAGTCTATAACCTCCCTCGATAAATGGGCTATCTAACACTGAAATAATTTTTCAAATCGGACCAGTAATTCCTGAGATTAGCGCGTTCAAATAAGCCCTTTCAAATAATTTCCCCCGTTTTTTCCCCATTTTCCTCTATTTCTTCGTTCCTATTAGTTTTAGCGTGATAAAATATAGCCTATAGCCTTCCTTGATAAATGGGCTATCTAACACTGAAAGAATTTTTCAAATCGGATCAGTAGTTCCTGAGATTAGCGCATTCAAATAAGCCCTTTCAAATAATTTTCCCCCGTTTTTTCCACATTTTCCTCTATTTCTTCGCTCCTATTGGTCTTAGCGTGATAAAATGTAGCCTATAGCCTTCCTCGATAAATGGACTATCTAACACTGAAAGAATTTTTCAAATCGGACCAGTAGTTCCTGAGATTAGCGCGTTCAAACAAACAAACAAACAAACAAACTCTTCCGCTTTATAATATTAGTATAGATGACAAGTTTTTGACTGGGAGTCAATGACCGCTACCGCCATGTTACGCCGAGGACCATAATAAACATTTTATAAATGAAAAAAAAGTAGCTCACCTGTAGAACGTAGTCTCGTCCGGCGAATTATTGAACACCTGGAGAAACTGCGAGCGACGGAGGTGATACATGAACTGGGGGTATAAACTGAAGTTCTCAGCCAGGCGGAAGCTGTTGGGGTCGTCCTTGGCGTACTCCCCGAACTTCTGGCACAGGCGGATGAGGGTCCGGTCCAGCCAGCGCAGGACGTCCGGCCCGTCCTCCTGCTCCGCGCGGTAGACCACCAGCCTCGCCATCACGACCGCAGCGGCCTCCTGGTCGAAACCGCCGGAGATGTGCTGCAGGTTGACTGCCGCGTCGCCCCAGCTGGTTAACGTTTATGGGTTAGAGTAGGTTCACATGGCACAAACCTGCACGTTTTTTTCCAGCATGTCTCAACATTCATACGTGGGAGAGCCATGCTTCGGCACAAATGGGCCGGCTCGACCAGAGAAATACCACGTTCTCACAGAAAACCGGCGTGAAACAGCGCTTGCGCTGTGTTTCGCCGAGTGAGTGAGTTAACCGGAGGCCCAATCCCCTACCCTATTCTCTTCCCTCCCCTATTTCCTTCCCTTCCCATCCCTACCCTCCCCTATTACCTATTTCCCCTATTCCCTCTTAAACGGCCGGCAACGCACCTGCAGCTCTTCTGATGCTGCGAGTGTCCATAGGCGACGGAAGTTGCTTTCCATCAGGTGACCCGTTTGCTCGTTTGCCCCCTTATTTCATTAAAAAAAAACGCCGATTGTACTGCAACAAATCGTGCAGTACAATCGACGTGTGAACGGTTCTATATACATTGTATTTATTTATTTATGCGCCACTACTTATTCGCTAAGACGTATACTGCAAAAAAAACGTGCAGGATTGTGCCTGTGAACCTGGCCTTAATTGGCATGTTACCGTCACATTTTTTAAAATAAACTAAGATAAACTAAGCAGCAGCATGATTGAGATACAGGACTTCCTTTCATAGAAGCTAATGTTAGTACCCAGTTTGGGGATAAATGTATGAATAATTGTTTGTATACACATAAGGTAATTTTTCTTGAATATTTTCTGCTATACATGCAGAGCACAGATGAACTATAAGATGTTATTACGAGGTATGAATGTTGATATTTCGAAATTCGATTTACTTTTATGTTACATAACTTAAACTTTCAATAATAATTACAAAAACCCAGCTATATACTTTACATACTTGCGTGCGGCGGTAGTGACTCGCACGCGGCGCTGTCCGCTGGAGTGTTGATACTGCGTGATGAGCTGCACGCAGCCGCGACCGCCGCCCGCCGTCGGCGCCGCCGCCTGGCTCACCACCTGACACATACATGTGTACCATCATACAGTACACATACTCACATGTGTACCATCATACAGTACACATACTCACATATGTACCATCATACAGTACACATACTCACATGTGTACCATCATACAGTACACATACTCACATGTGTACCATCATACAGTACACATACTCACATGTGTACCATCATACAGTACACATACTCACATGTGTACCATCATACAGTACACATACTCACATGTGTACCATCATACAGTACACATACTCACATGCGTACCATCATACAGTACACATACTCACATGTGTACCATCATACAGTACACATACTCACATGTGTACCACATGTGAGCATGTGTACAGTGTACTATCAAAGAAATTGATTCCTAGGCAGTTGACGGACCAAAATCATTCGTTCAGATCATATCAATTCAATGTTAATTGTAATCTGTCGGCTGAGTTTGACATAACGCGACCAAACTACGTAGGTCCCCCATCTGCTTAGGAATCAACTTCTCTGATAGTATCTACTATATACTATCAGAACAGTGTAGGCAGTTGGGGGGCCTATAATTTGGTCGCGTTATGTTAAGCCAAATATTAACATTGAATTGACATGATCCGATCAAATGATGTAGGTCCATCATCTGCCTAGGAATCAATTTCTTTGATAGTACACTGTACACATACTCTACTAGGCCTTGAAATATATTTTAGGGTGCTCAGATAGAAGTTATATAACGTTATATAACATTTTGTAACAATTTATAACAAAATACACAGTTTATTTTTTGACATGTTATAGAGTATGTTACACGATGTTATAAAATGTTATTGTGTTACACAATGTTTTATAACGTTATATAACTTCTGTCTGGGAGCACCCTAATAAGTAAATTTTAATTACAATTTACACAATAAGCTGTTTAGGCTGAACCCAAAGATAGGAATTTGGCAATTGACCAATGTTTTTAATATCTTTCATGCCCACTTAAATACTATCATATCATGCTCCTATCGCGTAAGAAGAGCTTGCGCAAGCGAAATAAACAAGTGATGACTAAATATTCGAATTTGTGTTTTACAACTAGACCTTTAACAAATTCTGAACCTGAATACATAGGACTGTTATTTAATACAATGCAAACCACGTAACAACATTAATTATTTTCCATAATTAAGAAGACTAGGGTATACTATAAATATAAGTAACAAAATATAGTACTTAAAAAGTGTAGAAAAATTAAAAAAAAAATACAAACCTCAAAGAAGATTGCCATTGTAGTGCTTGGTGTGAAGGTGCACATTTTCCATTGGCTTGTGTTACCCATACCCACTTCCTGATCCGATACACACGGACCTTTGACATTTAGGGACACACAGGAACCAATAGCTCCGGAAACTGAAAGATTAAAAAAAAGGTATACACTCATATTTTGTTTGTTACATAAATTGTAAAACGCATTGAAGATAAAATTTTAAGTAATAGGGATGATGACAAGGTCAAAGATTAGGGAATTTTGTTAATAAAATAAAGAAATCACGGTAAAAAATTTGTGTTCCTAAAATTTCAGCTCGATAGCATTTGTATTTTTTTTTTTTGTTATGCGCCTTCAAAGTTGGATAATCAAGTCAAATTTGTTTTCAATTAAATTTCTTAATATTTGTATACCATTTGATAACTTATGCAATTAAAAGCAACTTTTGTTATGAAACCACTTTCATAAACGCAATACTTAATATACCTATTGAACAAAGTTCTCTCCCGATGCGTACAAACTACAAAAGAGTGACGCCAGTCTTTCGTAGCACTTTGTATGGAGCGTTTCGGGCAAGTCTATTTTATAAGATGTTTGAAGTGTCATATCTTGGTGAATTTTTAAGCTATCAGAGTCATTCTTTCAGCAATGTTTATAGTTTTTAAGGGTCATTCAATTACCAATAAGAAAAAAAATTTGTCATCAAGCCTATTGTGGAAAACTTACTTTTTAGTTCTCTACTGCATTTAACTTCCAAAGTTCCATTAAATGCCATCTTATAATCTCCCTTCTGATCCTTAGCAAATACTCTTTGGAAGGTCTGCTTGAACAGCGAAGAGTTGAAGGAATCACCCATCACCATGTGACCACTAAAATGAAATACATGTTAACATAAAATAAGATTAAATGCCAATTTGCTCTTCTTAAATAAGTAATAATAATTCTAATTGAATATTATAATACTGTATGTACTTTTGGATTATTGTGGCTGTATTTTATATTATGCAGGCACTTCACATGGCTATTTGTATTTGCTATTGGCTATTTGTTGTATTTGCCAACATTATTGACGAATAAAGCAAATAAAGGCAAATATGACCTTCCGCACATAGACGTCAAATACCAAACTTTTACTTGATTTTGTTTACTTGCCTATTTGACTCCTTTGATGTGCGTCAAAAACTGACAAAGGTACGGATATGTGTATTTGGTAATGGCCATATTTGTCAAATAGGCAAATAAGGCCAATATTTGTCAAACATACTGTCTACACATGGTGATTGTTTGGCAAATACATCAAATACGCAAATACAAATAGCCATGTGAAGTGCCTCCATGATATGTGAAATAAGCTTAAACCGTCGCTCGCCAATTCCTGGAAATCTTTTGTTATCATGGCCCATATTGGCCTTGATGGGTTAAATATGTTTGTTATTAGAGCCAAAAATATAATTGTTTTTTTTAATTTATCTATGCTTATGAAAGTTATTCAAATTTCAGTAAACATGTGACATGCAAACATTTATTTATCTTCAAAAGTTTTAAAAGCCTAACCTTTATCTAATAAAAATATATACATCACATTAAGAATACTAACAAAACATATTGTTATGTATAAAATTTGAAACCTTATTTAATGTCCTCTTACATTACAAAAAATATTATTGTCTTCATATAAAAAAATTAGCCACTACTTTTGTTATCCTCTAAAAAAAATTATACATACCCAGTGGAATTGCAACACTGTTTCATTTCCATTAAACCAGTTTGATCTAATGCACATGAGTAAATGTCGATGGCATGTCCATTTGTGGCGGCCCTGAATGCCAGGGCTTCGTAATGCTTTATAGCTTTCTTCATGTACTTAGCGTTATCCTTGTGAATGTCGTGATGTGACCTGATAGGCTGCTTAAGCTCATCGTTTACAACTTGACCTGGTCCCTGGGAGCATGGGCCTCCGAGGAACATCATAATTCTGGCACCGGTGTTGGGATAAGTGACTTCTAGAAGTCCAACAGCCAAGGAGAGAGCCACTCCACTGCTACGTAAGGGACGTTTGCCAACACCGAGAGGCCATGGATCCCGTCCTAGTTCACTTAGTAAGTCAGTGAGAGCCATGTCGCATTGTTTGACAGGTTGCAGGAAGCGGTGAGCTGGAGGCTGAGGAGGTTGAGCTCCGGGTCTCTGCTGGGGATTCGGGGCACTGACACGACCAATAGCCAGCTGCTCCTGTATTTGTTTTGCAGTCAAATCCTTTGTGCCCTTGAACACAAAGCACTTGTATATGCCTTCTGTGCCTGCAATTGAAATAGAATTTAGTACTCATAATATACCTAATTATTGTTTCGACTTATAAATGATAAATCCTGAAAAACTAAAAAGCTTACCAAGTTCATGAATTTGCACCATACGCCCAAAAGTAATAAGACCGACTAAAGCATTCTGTGGCATCAAACTGAGAGATGTTTGAAGGGAATCTTTAAGGGCTTTTAGTTCTTCTTCATCTAAGCATGTGTCCACAACCAGAAGGAAGATGGGTGGCATACTCTGAGCTCGGGTTATTGTGTACTCAATTGTGGAGAAGTTGGGAATGAGTTCGGCTGGCTGATGTTGCTCAGATATTGCTGCATATTGTGGTGGAAACTATAAAAATATACAATAACACAACATTAGCACTATAATACTTTCAACATTTGCTCATATTATAAAACATAAGATGTATGTTTATTGGGTTTTGATCAAGTATGTAAATAAAACACTTACAGGATTGCGTTGGAAACAGAAGTTGCACACCCATAATTTTGACCTATAATCCACTTGACACATAGGATTTAGGACTGCACGGCAGTTATTGCGTGTACAGAGTACTGGCTCATACTGTATAGGTGGCAAATCTGGCCGCTCTTTCAGTGGTTGATACAAGCAAACTAGAGGCACCACAAGTCTTGTTGCTTCGATCTTGCTGGACGGCCACACGTTCCACGTGAACCGTATACCATCACGATCCTCATTCTGCTGTATAAATTCTTCGTAGGTCGCCATCTCAGTAGTCTGGAATGGAAAAACTTAATTAAACCATGAATCACTTGAGAGCAAAATCAGACATCGTTTGTGAAATCAATGGTCACCTTATACGCACCAAATTAGCATGTACTGAATAGTAGCTAGAAAATCTAGCTTATTACACAATTATAACAATGTTAATTCATTCAAAATCACTGTTTTTGCTATAATACAACTTCTCCAGACGATCCAGCCAATTTCAGGCTGATTTGGCAATTGTCAAAAACAACCATAGATGATAGAGTACAGTGAACTGTCACTTTAGCCACGTCATTTCTTGATACGCAACGCCTGAAAAATACCTACATAAAAATAACTTTGATAAGAATGTGCTCAAAATGAAACAATTTTTTGCTTATTGCTTAATTGTGTGTTACTTTTATTTTATAAAATTAATTAATTTCGAAAATTAAATACAGATGAAATAAATAAATCTGCAACCATAAAATACAGAAGGACTTTTTGTCTATGGCTCTGTGCAACGTTCCATTTAACGCATAGTAAGTAGTTCAAATAAATTATATTTATTTATTATTTAATTTATTTACACTATTTTTATAATTATTATGTATCTTTTATAACAATTTATTCATGTGTAGTTCAGTTTGTGCAATAATAATAACTTATTTGTTACGTAATTATTTAAAATATGTACACACGGATCACAACAGCAATAATGTGTGTAATTATAATGAAACGTTTTCTATGCATTATTTTTTTTAGTAATGGCCATAGTAAATTGTATCTAATTAACACGGGACATGATTTTCTGTATAAAATTGAGTTTATAATTAAAAGAATAACATTTTGGATATAAAACCGTGACAAAAAATTAATGACATGTCATTGCTTTGTTTCAAGAGCAGGAAGTTTACGCCAAAAATTGCGATTGCGCACTGGCCAAATTAGTAGGTAGTGTGAAAGAAAATGGCGATCAGCGAAAGGCGTCCGGAGTTAACGTGATGAAAAACATTGTTAAAAGCTCAATTACATAGTGTTATAGTTATAAATTGTGTCAGATGTAGATTAATTAAGTGTTAATGAATTGTGATTGTGTATAAAAATGGCTGCGAACATGTACAGAGTCGGCGGTAAGTAACAAGAATTGGTTATTTTTGTTGTAGCTTCGCCGGTTCACCGCCAGCCGACTAGCGGTGCTTTGCTTTGATTGTCGTACCTTTATTTAATTGTTCAAATTAATTAGTAAAACAAAGAAAATGTCTTATTTGCACTCAGTTCCAAATGTTTAGGGAGATTTTAGCCTGAAAACATTGTTTATTCGTATTTATTGACAACTCGGACGATTTACCAAATTCTTCAAATAGGACATTTGCATCTAGATATCTTTGTATCGGTCGCGTATCTACATACGGATGCTCAGGCACTGTAAACGGTAGTCGACCGCGACTGTTTTTTATACATTTTAGAGGAGTTATTTTAAAATTTAGCCGTGTTTGACGTGAGATTTTAAGGTTATGGTGTATGTTGTCAAAACACTTAGTAATTTTTTTTGGAGTCCGGAGCTTGGAAAGATGTGTAATGGGTGGGACCTGGTGTAGACCTTGCTAGGTAGTGTTTAGGCGGCGCATTGGTCCAGTGGTCGGTCGTCGGGCCGTCAGGGGGGAGCTGCCCGTGTGGCGCGCGTCGCGGCCGCCGCGTCGAATGCTAATTAGTTCTTCCTCTACACTACTTCCTATCATTCCATTTTATTGTACTCAAACCACTCGCTCTAACCTTCGTACTGCAATGTTTGACTCTAATTTGAACATTTTTGTTTAAAAATTTGTAATTTGATTATTTTCAATGATATATGCATAAATTAATTGCAGACTTGTTAATTATCTAATTGCAACCTGAAGTTCTATTGTAACAGTTTTAGTACTTAATAAGTCTCGCTATAAAGTTACATCTTGCATTGTAACATTCTTTGCATGAAATTAACATAAGTAGAACGGTAAGATAGAGAAAAATAATTGTTTAAATATAATATTATTATTAATGCAATATTATATGCACAATTGCAATTTCATTGAATACTAACTAGTTTTAAAAAGGCAATAAAAGTTATAAACTGTATTGGTTCCTATCTTTGAAATCTTAACATGTGATAACAGTAAAAAGATATGTCTGTATATGTACCAAACAAATACTTTATAGAAGTAATGTAACATAATAACATTCACAACTTTTCTTCTTTGATAGCAATAGAAAATTACCTAAAAGTAATCTGCTTGTTACATCATAATATCACAATACATTGTTATCTCTTGAAAGGAAACAAGATAGGTTCATAGTACAGACAATTTGACCTTCAACGCCAGTTTAATAGATCTTATCTATATTATCATTACGAGACAAAATCTCAATTAATACACCTTAAATATTTGGACACAATAGAACAAATATACTGGATTATGATAAAGATAAACAAAAATTTTAGAGTTTGGAAAGGGGTATTGAAGATTTTGGCCAACCTTCTGTTCGCCATTGTATTTTTGCACGTACTCGAATATTTTTTTCAAAAATGGATAGCTAACATTAATGCAAACATAAATAGTAACATTAAAAAATAAATAGTCTTGGACTTAACTATGTAAAGTGACACATTTTGATGATATGAGCTGCCAAAGATACCAATTTAAGATGTTGCAACTTTGGCAGCTCAAATCTTTGAAATGTGACACTTTACGCCGTTTTGTCCAAAATTATTTTTTGTTTGTATTGATGTTAGCTCAGCATTTTTGAAAAAAATATTCGTGAACGTGGAAAAACACAATGGCGGACAGGTTGGCCAGGCTCCATAGAAAAATGTATGGGCTGTGGAGATCAAATTGAATATCTGTATATTTTTTAATGGTGGCTTTGTAGTGTACTATTGCCTTTCTATAGCTATGTCCACACTGTGCCTTTATTGTTCATTAAGGGCATGCATCATAGCGCAGTCAACAGCGCACTTTAGGCATGCCCGCGACGCATGCCCTCTGACCGTATCGAAATCTTTTGCTTTGTTCTTTTTTTCTGGAATTTCTTATGACCAAATAAGGCGCACATATTTCACCCTGTAAAATGTTCTTGTCGCATATGTTACAATAAGCTGACAGACACTGCAACTGAACAAAAATTACAATGTTGGCGATGCGTTAATTGACACATTCAATTATTGAATGTGCCAATACGAAAGTTGAATGAAAGAAGATGCCAAAATTGAAGATGAAAGTGCACAGTGTGGACATAGCTTATTAGCATATACCCATCAAGCCCCATAAGGACACCTGCGATAACAATAGAACAACATTAGAATAACAATAGATTTCCAAGAATCCACGATCGAAGGATTAAGATCAAAATGAATCTCAGTTATGATGATCTTAATAGAGCTTATAATTATTGTACAAAAAGTAATAACTGTCATAATACTTCGTTCTGTGCAAAACATTTCACGTTTTACATTGAGAGTTAAGACTGCTTGTGAAATTAATGTATGAAATGCTAGTTTAATGTTTTTAAGACTCAGGTAAAAGTGTCAAATTATAACTTAAAAGGGTTCACAGCTAGTGTAGTGTTAATTTGTACCATGAGTAATGCATTTGTTGTTAGTTAAATCACTTTACTAATTTAAAATAAATTAAAATATATTTAATTAATTTAAAAAAGTATCCAGATGATGCGATTGACGCGCGATTTAGACGCCCAATTCATCTCATTCAAAGCTCCCATCAAGTCCCATAAGCTCACCGGTGAGCGAGACACAATAGAATAACAATAGACTTCTAAGAATCCCCGATCGAAGGATTAAAATATGTGTATAATTATTCATTTTTGTCGTTCATTGGGAAAACCCATCCATCTCAACCAACCTATCTAGGTAAATCTATTTTGACGAAATATATTGTACACTGAGCTTTCGTTCGCGTTGCTTTGCTCGCGACTCGCGAGTCATGCTCATGGCCCAAGAGCCAGCGACATCCAGACTTTAGTCATTTTTATAAAAGCTGAAAGTTTTTCTGTACACATCGGATATCCCCAGAACTAGAGATCAACTACGATAACATGGCGCGCCCCTCCAAAATGCAAAACGTTTTGAAGTGCGTTGTCAAAACGTTTAAAGTGCGTTGTCTTGCGCGGTAGGCTAGTTATGATTAGTTGACCAACAAATCTTGGTAATAAGTGACATTAACTGAAATATTACGTGTACTGTGATTGGTTGAATACTTACTACATACAAACTCTTTCATTAGGATGTGACTACACACATTGAAACAGTCATTTGGAGGGGCGCGCCATGTTATCGTAGTTGATCTCTACCAGCAACTATGTGTCATGGGTGGACAAAAAGTGATGATAATCTTGCCAATACGTGAAAATAAATATTTCTGACTAGATGTCGCCCGCAACCCCGTTACGCCAAAATTTATTTATCGCGCAGGAACCGTACATTTCTCTGGGATAAAAAGTATCCTATGGCCTTTCCCGGGACTCCAAAGTATCTCAATACCAAATTTCAGGAAAATCGGCTCTGTGGTTTGGCCGTGAATAGGTAACAGACAGACAGACAGACACACTTTCGCATTTATAATAATATATTAGTATGGATGTTTATAGAGATCAACTACGACAACTTGGCGCGCCCCTCCAAATGACTACTTCAATTGTGTAGTCACATCCTTATGAAAGAGTTTGTATGTAGTAAGTATTCAACCAATCACAGTACACGTAATATTTCAGTTAAGGTGACGCCGCGATAAAGTAAGAAACCGTGTTGGATATGTTTCAGATTGCTTGTTTTCTATGAGAGGCCGGCCCGGCCTCTCATAGAAAACAAGCAATGGAACAGCAAAAAATGGAAAGGGCATAAGCAACAAAATGGTTTTTGTCGCGTAATTTAAAAACCATAAATACATTTCATATAAGCTATGCACATATTAAAGTGTATGCTTCAACCAATTTATGTACAAATTTTGGAACCTTAAATCACTCTCCTCTGTTGGAAAAATAGGAATCCCTTTTTTTACAGAGGTCTTTTCGATTGATAATTCTGTGTTATAAAAGTTGTCCAATCGTGTTATGCTATGGGCAATTCAAAGACAAAGACATGATGAATACTGACAATGAACTTTAGTTTCTTAGCTTTAGTCATTGCTGAGAAAAATCGGCATCGCTACAGCCAAATTATCAAGGCGTCGCCTTAATGTCACTTATTACCAAGATTTGTTGGTCAACTAATCATAACTAGCCTACCGCGCAAGACAACGCACTTCAAGTGTTTTGACAACGCACTTCAAACGTTTTGAATTTTGGAGGAGCGCGCCATGTTATCGTAGTTGATCTCTAAATGTGTATGGATGTAAATTAAAAAATTTGAGCTACCGTACGAGATGTGTGTACATCGAAATAGATCATAGTCGGTAAAACTCGCGGTGCACTATTTGAACTTTAAATCCATAGCAATTAAGTCGAGATCAGCTACACCGGATATGTCCGCGACCGTAGACGCATTGTCTACGGGCATGTAACGGTCAATAGTAGGTAATTGACGTATTGAACCCCCGCCCCCTAACCGTGACGTTACGGATCTAGCAGCTGCTAACACTTGGGACACAAGACCTCAGTGTCACCGTAATTATACCGTGTTCAAATCGAACTTAATGACAACGTAAATAGAAAAAAACCGGCCAAGTGCGAGTCGGACTCGCGCACCGAGGGTTCCGTACAAACCTGCAAGGTTTACAAAGTTCGTCATAGAAGTTTGATTTTGTTACAGCTTAAAGGTATTATAGACCTGAGTATTTGGTATGAATTTCAATTTAATACCTCTACGCGTTTATGAGGAAATGGGTAGTAAGTTTAAAATTATTAAAAAAATATATATTATGTGATGTAACTAAAAATTTATGGTTTTCGTAATTTTTCCTTTATCTATGCTATAAGACGTTGCTTCGTACCAAATTTCAAGATTCTGAGTTCACGGGAAGCACCCTGTAGGTTTTGATTCCCTTGCAAGTGTCGAAAATTTGCGGCATAAACGGCTGTATCTTTTGATTGCGTTGGCTTAGAAGTTTGATTTTTTCACAGCTTCAAGGGACAGTAGACCTGAGTAATTGATATAAATTTCAGCTTCATACCTCCACGCGTTCCTGAGAAAAAGGGTCTTGACAGACGGACGGACGGACAGACGGACAACAAAGTGATCCTATAAGGGTTCCGTTTTTTCCTTTTGAGGTACGGAACCCTAAAAATATGCGTTTACAATAATAATTATGCTTTATGTTATACTACTGATAATGCTCCTAATTCTTCAAAATTCTTAAAACGTTAAGATCAGAAAAATATTGCCTATGTTATCTAAAAGAGTCTAACAAAAGCTCGTTTAATAAAATCGAATTAGAATCTACGCTAATTGACTGAAATCATTATAACCCTTGTTTCTCGACGTAGTAAAAGACGTATGAAAAGAACTGATTATTACGAACACAAAACATTAGCTGAAAATGTAACTAACCAATTACCATTTAAAGTTATCATGTAAACCTCTGGACATTGAGAAAATATTATCCATACTAATATTAAAAATGCGAAAGTGTGTCTGTCTGTCTGTCTGTCTGTCTGTTACCTCTTCACGCCCAAACCGCTGAACCGATTTTGCTGAAATTTGGTATGGAGATACTTTGAGTCCCGGGAAAGGACATACGATACTTTTTATCCCGGAAAAATGTACGGTTCCCGCGCGATAAACTAATTTTGGCGCAATGGAGTTGCGGGCGTCATCTAGTATTATATAATACTGTACTCGGGGAAAAATGGCGGCAGCGGTCATTAACTCCCTGTCAAAAACTTGTCATTTTCTATATACACCGCGATTGACAATGAAGTGTAAGATGTTGTCAATCGTGGCTTTGTATTAGAAAATGAAAAGTTTTTGACATCGCCTCTCACTCTGACATTGGCAACTCACCAAGGAGCCGTTTTCAAAAAGAAGAATTTTTTGACAGGGAGTCAATGACCGCTACCGTCATGTTTCGTCGAGTACGGTACAGTATAGTACTGTAGTCTGTAGCTATAATATCACTATTATAATATGTACCGCAGTCCGCAGCTGACGAAGTCCTGCGGGGCGAAAGAGAATCCGACACTCGCGTCATAATTAAAAACTCTAAAAAATTCCACTTAAAAATAAGCAGGGACAACTTATGTTGCCTAAATATTTTGTGTAGATATAGTGAATTATTTAATGTTTATTGCATCCGTTATTTCGTTATCGACCGACGACGTGGGGAGCGCTAGTCTCTCTACAGTAGATTCTGCTAAATAATCTTTTAAATACAGTTTCCATACAGTTGAGTCTGTAAAGCTTGTGCACGTCTGGTTTAAAGTTAACCTAGGGACAGTAAATATATCGTTGAATACGAAAAACAAGAAAGATAACATGGCAAGTGCAAGTGGGGCCTCAAGTTCTAACAATCTACTACAGAACACAATACGTTTGAGCATAAAGATTTCCATCCATCTGTAAAACTCTGGAACGAACTATCACCAGTAATATTTTCAAGAAGAGAGCGTATTCCATTTTAATTTTTAATCCGTCGATCGCGGATTCTTGGAAATCTATTGTTATCGCGGTCGCCGGTGTCGCCGGGTTGATGGGTTAAATGGCCGGCAACGCACCTGTAGCTCTTCTGATGTTGCGATTGTCCATATGGGGGCGACGGTAATTGTTTTCCACCAGGTGAGCCGTTTGCTCGTTTGCCCCCTTATTTTATTAAAAGAAGATCAATCAAATCAAAAATTTAATTTCCTTTCTTGTAGGTCTTCTTTCTAGACATTCCTGCGGACAGAAAATAGATGACGTAATTTTAAGCTTTAACCTAATCGATGTAGAATTATTGTAGAGACTAGAGCTTAGGAGTTTCATCTGTGGTTTTTTAAATTATTTATTTTGATTGAATGAGACGCAGTTACAAAAACTATGTATAAATTATTAATGTAAGAAAGTCCTCACCTCATATTTAATAGCGGTAGTCAGCTAAAAGGACCTCAATTAGAAATAACGATCCCCTACTGCCTGCAAAACGAAAACTACTAAACGAAATTTGGGGTTCCACTATCTAAAAAGTTTGGGAACCCCCTTTACTATTTTTTTTAAGACAACGTAGGTTCTGCGACGCTCTGCCGACCTTTTTAAAATAACCGCGTACGTGAACATGAGTTGTAATGTCACCATAAGCTAGCAATTACGAGCGTCCACCGGTGAAAGTTGCATACCTAACTACGTTTCTGAACAATAAACTGGTCCTGTCAGACTAAACTCGACCGACCAGTCCCCGTGAATTATTATTTTACTAACAATTTTCCAACGCATGGCACTGGCGTCGTCCGCGACTGCCATTTCAGATGCGAGAATGGAACGCGTCTGGAGGAGGTCCTGTAGGCTTAGGAAGGTCACAAACCACAGTACAGGATACTTCCGAAAGAATGGCTTTAGGAACAGACAGATGACCCCATGGGCGCCGGCAGAAATAGTTTCCAAGGGGTGCAGATTTTAGTTTTCTTTCTTTTCTTTTTACTTTTTATGAACAACAGTGACAGTCTATTTACGTCAACAGAATACATTTAGTGCCGAAACATTACGAACTATCTTTGTACGGCATGGTAAAATGATTTCCAATAGACGGCTTTTTATTTCAATAATTTCTGTTGATCCCGAGATTCCCAAGGGGTGCAAGTGCACCCTCCAAAGGTATAAAAATGAGGTTTTTCCCGTTTTTTTCCAAACTCTTCATTTTATCACAAAAAATAGATAGGACAAGAGTGTAGATCATAGAATTCTGTACAAAAAATATTCAGACCCTTTTTTCATACGACTTACCACTCCTTATAAATGGCGGGCCTAAAGTTTGGAAATCATGTGTATATATATATATATATATATATATATATATATATATATATATATATATATATATATACACTTGTATTATAAAGCTAACAAATTTGTGGAACTACTGCTTTGAATTGAACAATTCCTTTTTTGTTGGATAGTCTTATTTGTTGAAGAAGACTTGAGCTATATAACATCACGTTGCCACTAATATGAGCAAAAAAACAGAGGAAAGTGGAGAAAAACGGGGAAAATTATTTGAAAGAGCTTATCTCACAAACGACTGAAGGATTTTTTGTGTTCTTTGCCACAGATATAAAGTAGACCACGTGGAAGGACATAGACTATTTTATTTCTCGGGAAAATGTACGGTTTCCGTGAAATACATAGTTAACAGGGCAGAGCGGAACTTCTTGTACTACAGCATACGAGGTCTGTTCTTAGCCAAACATACTTCTGCGTGACTTACCGAATCTAAACTTTTCGAGTAGCGAAGAGCAACAGTACGCTTGCAAGTCACTCAGAAGTATATTAGGCCGAGGACATATCAAACAACCCTAGTATTTAGTACTAGACGTTAAGCGTGGCTCCGCCTGCGTTTATTATACATTTCACGGAAACCGTCAATTTTCCTTAAAAACAAAATAGCCTATATCCCTCCCCGTGGTCTATTCTATATCTGTGCCAAATAATATAAAAATTGCTTCAGCAGTTCGTGAGATAAGCTCTTTCAAATAATTTTCCCCGTTTTCCCCCATTTTCCTGTGTTTCTTTGCTCCTATTGGTGGCAACGTGATGTTATATGGGTAGAAGTCAAAATAATCGACCGCAACTCACATGAAATCCGGTTAGTAACGTTACTCACCGGACAGAAATTGTTACTCACAGGAAAATTAGGATGCTTCCACATTGAAACAAAAAATACGCATCTACATATTTTTATTTATTGTTAGACTAACATAACTGGTAACATCGATAAAATAATTATGATATTTTAAAAAGTCTTATTAAAAGCCACAAAGTACAAACACACGGTTTAAAAACTTTTTCTCAGTACTTTATTTGTCGCTTAGCATCAGTGTTTGGCACCATCTAAAAGAAAATATTTTTGAAGCTTTAATTTATGCACAAATATTCCAAATCCCAAAAAAATACAAAATTTTGTATTTTTTTCATGGTCTGTATAGACCAACAACACACACACAGACATGACTATCTAACTAGGAAGAAAATTTTCTACATAGGTAACTTCCTCAAAAACAAACAATGTTTTAAGCTCATAAGTTTTCGAGACAATCATGAAAAAAAAAAAACAAATTTAAAAACATGAAACTTTATTGTGAGACCGTCATTGGGGGTGAACTTGAAGAAGAGAGCGTAATTCCTTTAACAGCCCTTCTGATGTTGCAAGTGTCCGTGGGCGACGGTAGATGCTTTCCATCAGGTTACCCATTTGCTCGTTTGTCCCGTTATTTTATAAAAAAAACTAGTTATTAATTGCAGGCACATATTTTACTATACAAACTTATTCAATTTACACAATAACAATAATTTTATTAATATGAATTAGCCTTAAGTCGTGTTACGTTATCTACAGGAAGAAAAAAATTGAATTTTAACATCTAAACTGTATCGTCATAATATCAAAGATCTTACCTTAAAAACAATTTCCCTGTGTTTATGATCACCAAAACATACTATTTCAGACTGTGTATCCAAACTCGCGTAATTTACTTTAGAATTTATCTAGACTCACCGTTATTCACAGGAATATTTTAGACATTTTCTTTTGTGCGGGCACTTCTTCCACCAAAAATAAATGAAGTGATATGCTGGCGTTCTAAAAGTTACGTGATGTGATCCAACAGTTTTGTTGGAATAAAATATAAAACTGACACAGTAGAATTCCTTTTCGGGAGCACCTAAAACACAGTTATCTACCGGAGTTACTCACAGGAACGATATTTGGGATTTTATTATGAACAGTAGTTTTATAATAATAGGCATAATAAATAATGGTTTTAATAAATGAAAACAAAGACCTGGACACCGTTTTTAATTTTATATTCTATAATATTGCAAAATAGTACCTAGTTTTGAATATTTTATAATAGTCCAATTAGTACAGTAAGTTCACCTCGGAATTCGAGATACCCAGCTGTAAGTCTGTAAATATTTGTATATTGGCACCCTAAATGTCTCAAAACCTACATATGGTAGGGTGTGCGCAACTATTAAATTTCAAGGTCAAAAGGTCACAAAAATCGGTTTTTGCACTTTTTTTTGTAAATATTTCATTTCCTATGGGTTTTTTGCTATTTGTATTAGAACCATGATGTAGTATACAAAATTCTCTAAAGCTTCTGTTCAAAAAAAAATTTTATACGGTGAACCGTTTCCGATAAAGAGGGCGGAGAGCGCGCGGTTAAAGTAGGTTAACTGGTGCCTCCGGTCGAAAACTCGCCATAATCAATGTGTCGCGAATCGCGAAACCAGTGTCCGATCCTTAAAAAAAAACGGGGAAAAACCTCATTTTCATACCTTTGACCTTGAATAAAATTTTTAGCACAAGAAGGATCGCCGGGGACTTTTGAGGTTTTATTTATAATGGTGTATTTAACGTCTCTACCAATTTTCAGCTCTATGCGAATTATTCCGAGGTCGAATGTTTAATTTTCGTGGAGTAAGTAAGTAGTATAAAACTATAAACCGTCCCTAGACTTGTACGAATTATTCAGGGCATCATCTAGTACCTATTTAAATATTATCGTTATGAACATACTAAAGGTACCGTTCCGATCATCGGGGGCAGGGGCAAGCGACCGCGACCGATAAAAAGTACATAATATAATATTATATATATACGGTCGAATTAAGAAACCTCCTCCTTTTTTGAAGTCGGTTAAAAATTAAAATAAAATGCCATTTATTTTGCCTTACGCCACTACAAAGCAGTGCCAGCGGTGAATGGGTCGCTAGTTCGCTACTCGCTACACCAATGTCGGTAGAAAATGAAACCTAGATATGTCATAAAGTGATTTTTTTTTTGTCGGTCAAGATCGCCTGCCGGCTTAATTAATGAACGATACCACAAGAACTCGATTTACGATAGGTACTTAAACAATATGGCTATTGGGCCATCCATAACTAAAGATTCAAGCCTAATTTAAAAAATTAATTCTGTGCTTTGAAATTATTTTTCGGTTGACCTTGCTGCCTTCTGTAATTGATATTGACATGTTATTTGAATACTAGCAAGTAACAACGAAGCACATACGCAACGAATCAAAGAAGATCATACTATGTGTATTGTACTTAGTATTTATTGTGTTCCTTGATGTACCAACTTTGAGTCAACAACCTCAGTGCCTTTCATCTTCATTAACACTAGAACATAATATACAATTTATGTTCATACTATATTATTACATATCTTGTATTCATTCTTTAGATATGTAGGTATTCATTGCTAACTTCTTTAGTAATCTATTCTTGTGCACAAGCAAACAAAATATGTATTATGTAGATTTCACGACATAAATGTTGTGAAGAGCAGAATTGTACAAAACTTCGTACTATGTGTACATTATGTACGCCATTTTTCACACACCGACTGAAAAAAGCGTCTTAAGGCGCTATATTGAAAAAACTGTCCTTTTTGACGTAATACTATAGGACCCTCAGAAATGTTACAAATCTGGTAATGAGATATACATATCTTCATAGCCTTATCTAAGTTTGAGAAGAACCAGAAACACGATTAATGTATTTTGCCTCGATACATTTCTCGATCGAAATGACCTCATAAAAATACGAAATTTGAAGATTATTTTTAAACGAAAATATCTATTTTCGTTTTCCTACTTTGTATATATATATTTCCTATAATACATCTGTATTGTAGGAAATCAGTCTAAATGATAGACACCTTTGCAACTCAAAATCGTAAAGAAGCATTTTGCTTAAATGCTCCTAGTTATTTTTTAAATGATTATAATTACGTTTTTTCGCATGTTTTCCGAGCGAGCCGATAGCTTCTGGCCGCAGCGTATTCACGACTTTGTAGTCATACAAATTAAGTATAAAATTGCCCTTGCGGTAAAATTACTTTCGATATAGCGCCTTAATTGTAAAAAAAGGGATCCCTATTTTGCCAACAGAGGAGAGTGATTTAAGCCTCCAAAATTTGTACATAGATTGGTTCAAGCTGCATAACGCGGCGTCACCTTAACATGGCGAGAGAAACGTACATTTATCTGGGATAAAAAGTATCTCCATAATAAATTGCAGTAAAATCGGTTCAGCGGTTTAACCTATCGACCCCCATAAGGACACCGGCGACCGCGACAACAATAGAATAACAATAGATTTCCAAGAATCCGCAATCGAAGGATAGCGTGAGGGACTGAGGGGTAACAGACAGAAGTCACAGAACTAATCCACGCCACTGTTGGATCTAAGATAAACTTCTATCGAAAACCTCAAAAACGGGGAATGAACGAAAGTTTTCTTACTGTGTTAAATAGAGTGTTCATCTTTGGGTTGTTCGGTCTCGTGAGTTACATACAATGCTATATATTATGTGAGGACTACGTCATTGTCGTGTGACACAAGTGCGGTCAATGACCCTAGATACGTCCGTGTTCTTACCAATATCCAATAAGCCGCTTTCCAAATTACTCTATATGATTCCACTCCCTGATAAGTGCCGGAATTTGCCGGATAGACTATCCACCACTTAACTTGATAGATAGAGTATGGAGAATTTATCAAAAAAGTTGTGGATAGCCTATCCGGCACTTTATCAGGAAGTGGTGAAACAGGCCTTTAAAGTTTTAGCTAGAGTGATCTTTATGACATTGACATAAAGACCCTGACAGAGGTAAAATGACTCCGACCGGCCATATCCCGCAGTCTAGGAAGCGGCCTGCGTGTGTGCATAATGCGGCTGATAGCGATGTAAACGCCCGTTCGGATTTGCCAAGACCAGAGTATTTTTGGAGCGTGTCAATAAGTAAGTGTATTGTAAATTTAGATTGCCACGTCATGCGAGGGCATGGAAAATTATTGGATTTACCTGAAGATCAGCGCGTTTTATTTTGCGTAAAATCGCTCGTAAAAGAAGTGAATGATTCTATTTTACCGTTTAAGTAGTAGTCAAATATAAATAATGAGTAAAATTATGAATGGGAGACCCCTATTAAGATACCAAGAAATAACTATACAAACAACTTGGCTGTTGGCACTTGGCATACAGTTTGTAGCTTCACTTTGAACACAGTGCAATCTCAGCATGGGAACCGTACAATATTATACCAAAGAAAGGGTTTCTTCCTAGGAATAGACAATCTTGAGGCACCCTCGTAAAGCATATTATCTTATATCTTTAAACGAGCAATTGTTGTATATATATAAATATATAATTGGACTCTTGGAATCGGCTCCAACGATTTTCATGAAATTTAGTATATTTTGGGGGCGATAAATCGATCTAGCTAGGAATCATTTTTAGAAAATGTCATTTTTTTCGTGTTTTATAGAATACCGAGCAAAGCTCGGTCAAAAAGCTAGTAATAGTAATACTAGATGACGACCGCAACTCCGTTGCGCCAAATCAGTTTTATATTGCACGAGAACCGTACAATTTTCCGGATAAAAAGTATTCTATGTCCTTTCCCGGGGCTCAAAGTATCTCCATACCAAATTTCAGCAAAATTGGTTCAGTGGTTTGGGCGAGAAGAGGTAACAGACGGACGAAAAGACAGACACTTTCGCATTTGTAATACATTTAATAATACTTAGGACACATGGCTTACGATGATGCCAGTTATGGACATAGGTGATTAAAATATCACCATGATTTATGGCTGTTATTACAGTAACCTCGTTGAGTCGTGGAAAGTATTTTCCCTGAGCTCAGAGAACGAGGTAGGTAGTCTAATAAAATGCTGAGAGGCCCTTGTTACCTGAAGACCTTTCAGCCAAGTCTCGTTAATAAAATAGAAATATCATTTCGCTACTGTTGTAATGTATATCTTCTTTGCAAATCATCATGAGCTCTGTTCGCCAACGTTAGTGCCATAAACGTCTATTATAATTGAAGGGCCTTATGGCTATGTGGTTTCTGAAGTTATGTGACCGAGGTTTATCAATTCAATAACGTTTTTGATTGGTCAACGTGAAAAGATTAATCAACAACTAATCCATACTCAATATACTCATTATAAATGCGAATGTGTGGTCTGTCTGTTTGTGTACTTTTTATCCCGAAAAAACGTACGGTTCCCGCACGATAAACGAATTTTGGCGCAATGGAGTTGCGGGTGTCATCTAGTAGATAATAAACTCCTGTCGTAATACTCAGAAGCCGGACATAAATCGAGTAAGAAGATTCTGCGAAAATAGCAGGTATTAGCAGAATGTAAAAACACACGAGTTCCTAGAACACAAACCACATAAAAACAACCACTTTGAAGATGTTTTAATTTGTCTTATTGCGAATCTCTGTTAATTGCCACTAATTAAAACTAATATCGAGGTCCGTAACAGATATAAATATGAGAAACGTACAATAACATGCAATGAAGACAGTCAATTAGATGACGATGTTAGAAAGTGGTTTGCTTTTTTTATCGATAGGTTTCATGACGCTATATTTGAAGATAAAACGTTCTCATACAATATAATGGTCAGTATATTTTGTGTAAAACTTCCCGTATGCTATCATTCGTTTGACCTTATCAGTAAACATAAAGTTTTGGCAGAAGATTTTTGGGATTTTTTTGAAGGGGTTCAGATGCAGAACCTTCAACTCTGATTTTGCGGGTGTCCATGGGCGACTTGAAGTTGCTTTCCATCAGGTGATCCGTTTACTCGTTTGCCCCACACACTTTGCTTAGTCTCAAAACAAAAAGTGTCATTCAGTTTTACTACTACGATAAGAAGTGCACCGGGCCCAAGTCGAGCGTAACATTTGTATGTATGTCATGTTATGTGTAGTGTGTACATGGCATACTGTACACGTAACGACCGGTGACTCATATGTATGTATGTACTTACGTTAACATAGTAATATGGAGTCATTGCGCCGAGCATTCGACTGGTAACGGTAGATTCCGTCGTGTGTCTTGAGTGATACGACTAATTTGTTGAGAGAAGGTTTACACACGATTAATTCAAAAACAAAAGAAATAAATACCAAACATAGCAACTCCTTCTACCACATTTGTATGACTGGAAATGCTCATGATTCATGAATTTATCGGAACCGAACAGAAAAAGTTCTAAACGAGATAGAGTGGCTCTGATAGGCGATAGCCTTTAATAAAGGGCCTTATCTTGAAGTGTCGAAATGGCAGGTTCTGATTTCTGAATACTGTGTGATGAGTGATGACGGGGAGCTACTGGTATCTCTTTCGATGTATTATGGGCAATATTGTCGCTAGAGCAATAATACAGACGATAACCGCATAACAGCGCCGTTGAATAAGGTCCAGGCACACATAATCACGTAGAGATCAACTACGATAATATGGCGCGCCCCTCCAAAATTCAAAACGTTGTCTTGCGCGGTAGGCTAGTAATTATGATTAGTTGACCAACAAATCTTGGCAATAAGTGACATTAACTGAAATATTACGTGTACTGTGATTGGCTGAATACTTACTACATACAAACTATTTCATAAGGATGTGACTAGTGACTACACACATTGAAACAGTCGTTTGGAGGGGCGCACAGTGTTTTAGAAACGCCCAAAATCGGACATAACTAAGTTAATGCAATAGTCGATGGCGTCTTATATTTCAAATGCAAGAGTAGAACTCCCGGGTGCGCATTTTACTTGGATTTTGAGAAAATTAATTTTGAAATTGCTCATTTTTGAACTCCCTAAAAACGAAACTATTTTATTAAAATTATTTACGAGGGTTTGTAAACTTGCTACCCAGCTGATTAGATTAATCATTAAGAGACACAAATTTTGTACTTTATTTCATTCCTACAATTCAAGTAGTTCCTGAGATTTAAATGTTTTTTAAATATTTAGACTTTATTTTTTTTCTCCTTTCCTATATGATTTCCGCACTTTTGTCCATACTGAAAAATACTTTGGTTAAGTATTTACACTACAGTATTTTTATTTTTTGTGAATCGCGTCTCATACCAGAGATTTACGAATTCCAAATTTTTATTCGCGCCTTAAAAAATTTAAGAGCAAAGTTCCATCAAATACTATTTTTTTTTTAATAATCAGTTAAAAAATGACCAATTTAAAAATTGATTTTCTCAAAAACGAAGTAAAATGCGCACATGGGAGTTCTACTCTTGCATTTGAAACATAAGACGCCATCGACTCATTGCATTAACTTAGTCATGTCCGATTTTGGGGATTTCTAAAACACTGTGGGGCGCGCCATGTTATCGTAGTTGATAAATGTACGTAGTTATCCGCGTGTTCAGAAGCTGCGAACCTTTCCTAGGCCGATTCTATTTTATGTTGTACCTATATACAAGCTCAAAAGTAACCATGACCTATTTGTTCACCCCTTAAGTACGTACCCTCAGGTATGTGCCCGTAGAGTCTAAACGCCGTAGGGGTCACACAGGTGTGTTGCTACTTGCTAGCCCTTGAAAAACACAATAAGTTGGACATTATACATACAAATGTATCCGAGATTCCAATTTTAGTCTTATCAAGGAAATGTTTCGTTCGTGTTATTTTGCATTGCTTCTCTGTTCAAAATGTATCTAGACCAGGGGTCACCAAATGGCTGACTGCGGTCCGCATCCGGGCCGCCGACCCATTGTGTGACCCATGCGGACCAAGCATGTTCGAAGATGAACTTCGTTAAAAATTAAGCAACAAAAATTGATACTTTTCTCATTGATGCAAACAAATAAGTACCTTTGTAATATCCGTAATTACCTAATATTTTGTTTAATTTTTTTTAACGTGTGGACCGCGAAGATAATTTTATTTCTTAAAACGGACCCCGAGCGAAACTAATTGGTGACCCCTGGTGTAGGCAGTCGAATGTCAATAAACGAACCATAAAATCCCAAATCGTCTTTAATATTTCCCCAAGTTAAGTGTCAAACCAATAAAATATTATATAGTGATTTGAAACTGTTTCGAATGTGTCGTAATTCATAACTATGTATATGCACCTAATTTGCTACCGACAGGATAAAAGTTATTGCGGCAATCAAATAATGAGTGCCAAAGCTAAACCTCGGACTACTGACGCTACTCGTTACTCGTGGAAGTGGTACGCAATATTATCGAATAAACAATGTTACTATACGACAATCAAAATATTTAGCAATCTGAACCTGAAGAGTTCACAAAACACATTATCTGAAGAAATGTCGGTAGACAACGAAATATTCTTCACTATTTTTGTTTTGAGCATATTTAATTCCTTATTGGCGTTATAGCAGTCCAATGAAGGAGATAAACCGCGTTAATTTTCGTGTTTTTGACCACATTAAGGTCATCCCCCGAGCAAACGACCTTGACCATACATTTGACGCGTTGCTGAGATCGTACAAAAATCATTTTTTTTTACTTATCTTAGTTCAAAATTGATCTAAAAAAATTTAAAATGGGGAATATCTAGTTAATGAAATTGTCTATTTATTGTCGTGTGTTTCAAATAAACGTAATTTGTAAATACTAGGGAGATGCTGAAAGTATGCCTCAATTTCAATAAATTGGTATTACTTTGGAAGCTAATATCATAAGATAATAAAAAATAGAAAATGTGATATTGATATACCTACTGAAGATTATTGCTGTATTTTTATTATAACTTTGTAGCTCTCAAATTATAAGTTTATAAGGCTTTAAATACGGTAAATTACGAAATCTCCGTAGGGGAAGGGCCTTAAGCATAGATGTAACTCTAGTCTCTACATAGAGCTGGTGAACCGTATTCATCTTTGCTCATTCACTTACCCATTGCACCGTAACTATGTTTTATTGATATGTTGTTTTATATGCTCGTTTTGTTTACAGACTGCGTCTATTTCGAGACGTCGTCGACGTCTCCGTACCAAATCCGGCGGATAGAAGAACTAAACAAAACTACGTCTGGCAACGTAGAAGCAAAGGTCTTATGCTTCTACAGGCGGAGAGACCTACCTAATCCCTTAATACAATTAGCAGATAAGCATCAAAGTGAGTAAACCTTGTTATTATTGTTTCAATGCGGTTATTGCTGTGCAAAGATGCTGCGGTTTCTGCAAGATAAGTGCCGGATAGGCTATCCACAACCTATCTGACCGATAGACCATAGAGTATCTGTTAGATAAGTTGTGGTTAGCCTATCGGGCACTTATCAATAAGTGGTGAAACAACCCCTTAATAAAGCAAATCTTGCAACTTAAGTGGTGAAATAGGTCCTAAGTCCTAACTCTTGTTACGAAAAAAAATAGGTTTTAATTTTAAAATTGCTTCTTCATTGAGCGGCACGTGATTACGTTAATAGCAAATTAAAACTGCCCACGTGACAACGTGGGCTTTTCATTTGTTTTACTTTCGCAATCGGAGATGAAAAATATTAATTACTAAACCATAATTATTTTACTCCCCATACATTGTTTTGTTAAATTAGTGTGGCAACTGAGCGCGGCAGTTAGTAGCCTAGAAGATATGGAATATCATTAATTTTAATATTACATTCATACTAGACTTTTAAAACAGCTACTCGTGCATTACAGAAATAGACAGTCGAGTGAAAAAGTGAGAACGACTTAAGTGGTGTAAAAAAATTGAATACGTAATTCAGCAAATGGCCTCCACGTCAGGCCCATGTGGTTTAACGCGCGTTTGATTATTTGCTATTAATAGACGATTGTCCTATATTAAGAACCGCTAAGAACTAATTCACTGCGGGTGTCTGGAAGTTTCTATAATCCAGATAGTTCTGCTCGGCTCGGACTGCTCCTTTGTCACGGTCCTGAGTCCTAACTCTTGGGTTCTCCATTCTTGAGACTCGTTTTGGTCAACGTGACATGGAAATCACTAATCATTCTTATATATTTGAAACTTATCATTCAAATACGGCTTTTAATTCAATCAATGTCGATTGTCCTATATTTCGAACTGAGATAAAATTGATGCCTAAATTTTTATAGCGTCACAACTCACAACAATAATAATAATATCTATGGACGCTTCACACCACGTCAGTCTGGCCCCGTGCTAAGTACCTGAAGGACTTGTGTTACAGGTACCAGACAACGGAAATATATTTAATACTTTTATAATATACATATATTTAAGATTTTTATTATATCATACACATATTTAATACACATCCAGACCCGGGAACATTGAAAACTTTTTGTTCCGTCGGCGGGATTCGAACCCGCGACCCCCGGCTTGAGCTGCCACACACTCAACCAATTGAGCCACAAAACTGCTATTAAGAAAATAGCAGTTTTGACCGACTTCTTTGAAAGAGGAGGTTCTTGCCAAACTAGAGCGATTACATCCTACTCAAGAGTGTACGATACAAGTTACAACGTACGATGATGGTATTTAAACAAAATAGGATTTGTTAACCCAAAGACCACCAACGTGGTAAGCAACTAACATTTAAATTATTGTATGTAGCGGTATGCGATCGATTTAACAATGTTTTCGCTTAGAGCAGACTGTAGAGACAAATGAACGAAGGCAGAGTTTATAATCGAATCTCTAAACGCCTCGAGTGCCAAATCCCATAGAATCTGTGACGGAAAATTAATTAAACCGCTTCAATAATTGATTTCTAATTTTGGAAATTGGGCTGATGGGTACTTTGTTCATTTATGTATTGACAATTCCACAAGTGTATCGATCCAGGAGCAACCCTAAATCCAATAGAAATTGTTTTGCCTAATGAATCGCTCGGCACTCGAAGGGAAAGAGATGTGGTCCCGGAGGCCGGCCCGATGATCCTAAACATTATCATGGCCTCCGCTCGTTTTACAGCGCGGCAGCTAAATGGGAGTAAAGCCTACCCCATCCCCACCCCGCTCCGTCTGCCTCCCCCCCTTCCCGCCCACACACATTATAATATGACGCATTCTCGCTTATATATTATGTCCAATTACTTTTATCTTATTCGGCATTTCTGAAAAATTAAAACTAAGAAGTTTTCCAAATTTGCGTCGAGTGACTCTGATTGTTATATTGCTTACATAACACTGCACTTGCTGAAAAAGCACGTTTGTGTCAAAAGATCGCATTTGCTTCGTCAGTATAATATTGTAAACCATTATGAATTTACAAATTACAATAGACATCACATTTTAAGAGATAAACATTTAGATTTTAGAGTAACAGAATTTAATTTCTATCAAGAATCAAGACACCTAAATTGTACGTATCGTGTATTGTTTTGAATCTTTTGCTTGCAATAAAACCGGCCAAGTGCGTGTCGTGCCACGCGCAATATAGGGTTCCGTAGTACCGCTAGTTTTTGATAATTTTTGTATGGTCAATGAATGTACATTTATAACGTGTTTTACACTACTAACAACATCATCTCAGTTACGTTCAAAGGAATTTGAACGAAAAATTACCCTATACTTCGCCGAATACATTTTTTTTAGTTGATCGACTATAACTCAAAAACTTATGGAGTCTTCGTAGCCGTGATAGTTTTCCTTTTAAATTCAGCATATTTCCTACTCCCGTGAATTTTTTCACATTTCCAGAAGCAACCGTTTAGAGATAGAAGGGGGGGACACTCGACTCTAACGATTTTTTCCACTTTAAAACTTAACATTTCACAAACGGATCCCTAAATCGGAAAATGATCTATGAATACTTATAATATTTTTAAAAAACCTGTCCAACGACACCCCACACGATGGGCTGGACGCGAAAAAAATTTTCATCCCCACTTGATGTGTATGGAAGGTAGTAGGTACCATAAAAAAAATATTTTTTTAAGATTTCATGTACCATTTTGTCGCCATAATTAATATGTGCATTCATGCCAAATTACAGCTTTGTAGGTCCTATAGTCTCTGAGCAAAACCGCGGACAGACAGACAGACGGACAGACAGACAGACGGACGGACAGACCGAAACTATAAGGGTTCCTTGTTGACTACGGAACCCTAAAAACACTCGCACAGTCCTTACATTGTACTTTTTATCATTAAGTGCAGTAAACATACAGACTACATCGGCGGTTCTAGATGACCTTATCGATAGCCTCCCTAGATTTACTATTGAGAATTCTTTTATAATTAGGCATCGTAACCCGAAATCGAGTAAGGTGCATAACACAAAATGCATTGGAAATCAAACAATAGCTAGACTAGTCGAAAATAACAAGATTTCCATTAGTGGACAATAGGCTCTATCTACTCCAAAAACCGTATGATCTATGTTTATTTGTGTAGAGCTGAAGCGTAATCATCAAAAGGTTCAGGGCCCGTGTTTAACTCCTTAACTAGATGCCATCTCCCCTCCCCCACCCCCCGCCGCGGCCCGGGTAGTATCGACCGCGGCGCCCACATCTCACAGGTACGCAACACTTATCACGGTTTTAATTGTCGCCACGCGTCACTGACCCTTCCCCCTCCGTCATGGGGAGGCGGAGGGGGGGTTATCACTATCGTTCCACTACAATCCCATCATCAAGATAGGTGTTTCACGACGTCTGGATATAATTATTAAGGTTTAATTTTAATTTCGAGCACAATTCGTGTGGCGAGACACGCTTCCTCTAACCGCTAACTCTATGGTTTTTTTATCAGGCTTAACCCTAATAATATTCCTTAATCCTTATCACGATGCACGTCTCAGGATATTTTTATTGAGCGTCAATAGTCCTGATGTTAAAGTTCTTTCCCCAGTGCCAGTGGTTACTAAAAGCACCGTCTGTGCTTTTAGGGTAAGCATACCGTAGGGCGTCATTTCTCATAATTTGTTTTCAGATTAGAAGAACTCCTAGATTTACGGTTGGTTGAAAGTAAAATTTAACGAGGTGACCAACTTTGCGGTTGCGACGGAAACCTTAAAAACTATCCTAGAATTTAGTGTACACAAGGTGACTTGGCCATTCAACAAACGCAAGTCACGGGGCCGTGGTAAGAGTATCAAGGTCAGAGCCAGCCGTTAACACGATTCCCACCGGGCTCCTAATGAGGAGCACAAACTCCTCGGCGGTGACGTCACATGGTGGTCCGGGCACGTGGGGCGATAGACGCCGCGGGCGCATCGAAAGTGAGACTGCGGAGGACGAGCGCGGGGCGGGCGGGGGGCAGGGGAGGTGCTGTACCACGCCGCCGGGGTCGATGAACCCGCGACTAGCCGATCCGCACTTGTACATCACCGTATTGTTTCTGTGCCGGCCTATGCCCCACGAACTTTGGGCATCCACGTGGCATGATGCGACTGAGCATCAGAAGTGAGAAATGCCAAAATCCAGATTTTTTTACCGGTCAAGGCTACTTACTGGTCCGCGTGGCATAATGCATTATGCAACTCATACTGGTCGAAATACACACACAAATGAAAAACTCTAAAGTCCAGATTTTTCTACCGGGCCTTTTTATCGAGATTCGAGAACCGAAGACATTTTAATTTTCCTTACTCTGGTTTATCCTCATGTTGCTTGTGTTCGTCACGTACAAAGTCATTAAATTTTACTCTCAGATCTCAAAATACAAAGCTTAAAACTGTAATAATAACTCCCACACCGGTTTCGGTGACGGTGGCCGGTTTCATTGAAACCGGGCCAGTTACGCAGGAGTAATTTTATAGTGCCCAAGTGTGTGCGCAGTACACAAGAGCATTCTCTATTCCTTTTACTCTCATAACTCAGTGGGACTGAAGACCGACACGACTGGCGAGAGATAAGGCGCAGGGCCGACTTTTTACATGCCCATCCGACGCATGGATCATCTTACTTATCAGACAACCAGGTGATCAGCCTGCATTGTCCTAACCAAACTTGGAAATAACATTTTTCCGAACCCACGACCTCTGGAGTCGAGAGCCACGCTCTAACCACTAGACCACGGAGGCGTTAAATTACCTATATATTTTGCACTGATGATTTTAAACCCATAATTAATTATGCTCCATCTTAAGTTTAGTTGCTAATTCATATCTAAATAGCTCTACGTCTCTAGTAGTTCAACGTGTCCGTCGTCCATAGTCCATACATACAATTATTACGTGTCTTGCAATTATTTATTTGGCGGAAATGAATAACTGAAGCGAATATCCGTTCTCGCTGTGCAATATATTTATTATTACCAGTATTTTCCATCTCACCTTACCTTTTCCAATTTCGCTGTGACAATAACATTCTCTACGTGTCCAACTTTTTTCTACGTTTTTAAAGTTTTACCAACCTGGTTCATTTCTACAATACGTATTTTGTTGGTGATAGCCGATAGGTGATTACTGATCTAGTCTAAACATTTTTTATCATTTAAAACATCTGTGTTTTTTAAATCATTTTCCTTAAACGTCAAGGAGTATTGATAGGTAAGCTACATCCCAGAATTAAGGTGAACATACATCTCAGAAAGGATGCGCCAATGTCAATGAAACATAGAAACAAAAATCCCGAGTGTTAGCTGGCTTAGCTGCTGGGAGTGCATAGGAACAGTAGATTTAAACCAGTTTAGTGCGACAAAAAGTATGCAAGCTAAATCGAAGTCAACGGGCATGGTTAGCATTTAAATAGATCCAGGTTTTGTCGACGAATAGCTATGTCCACACTGTGCATTTTCATCTTCAATTTTCGTCATCTTTCATTCAACTTTCGTTTTGGCGCATTCCGCAATTTTGACAATTGACCGCAACATCAACATTGTCATTTGGATACGGTCAGAGTGCATGCGTCGCTGGCATGCCTCACGTGCGCTGTTGACTGCGCTATAATGCATGCCCTTGATGAACAAAAAAAGGCACAGTGTGGACATAGCTATCCGACGTCACCCGCGAGTCGCGACGTCCCCGCCACGATGTCGTGACAGTTTCGGGTGCCTTTAAATGTCATGGTTACGATATTTTCATTTGTAATTAAGTATAGAGTCATAGACTATAGTGTCGTTGTGATGTCGTTAAGTCTGTAAGGTCTGAAATTGAATATTTAGGTTTATAGTAAGTAAATGTAGCCATGCTTGGTTATGTAGAGTCATAGTAACCCAATTGTTTTAAGTTATTTTTGACAGACTTCCAAAAGGAGGAAGTAATATGTTCGGCTGTATGTATCTTTTTTTTTTTTTGTATGTTCAACGATTACTCAGCCATTTGTGGTCCGATATTCAACATTATTTTTGTGTTATATAGGGTTTAACTCGAATTTGGTACCATGTTCACAAAAGTGGTGATCTGATGATGGGATCCTTGAGGAATCGAGGGGACTCCTTGAAATTTGTATGGAAACATATAGTGATTTCGATTTTTTCCGAAGCATTCGAGGTAAATGCTACCAAAAAGTAAGACTTCGCACCAGGTTATACCCTGGATCCTTATAGGTACAGGTTCGGGGATTTCGGTGTTGTTTAAACAACTGAAAGCATAACCTAATACATCAATTTGATTAATCATCACAACTAAAATTATACCATGGGTCATCACACTATGACCCAATTATTGGTACTTTTCGTGATATTTTGCATCGAAGCAGATGTTTTTGATGATAATTTCGCTGTTTGTAGACCGATTTTCAAAATTATCGTGTTTTTGTATAGGATGTAATCTTAATTTTGTATAACAATTACGAAAGTGGTGAGCTGATGATGGGATCTATGAGCAATCGAGGGAAATCCTTGAAATTTATCAAAACACTTATAGTGGTTAAAATATTGTTTCTAGTAAGTTAAACATATGTTACGAATAAGAGAAATTTCATACGAAGGTGTCTCTTGGTGCAAAGGGACTGAACAGAACTCCTGAACCTTTAAAGATAAAATTTTGGAAATTGCAGCATTGCTTAGATAACTGCAAGCATTTACCACAATTTCGCTTACAGTAACATAACGTGAATAGTTAACATTCGTATTGGGGTTTTACGCATAAAGCCTAATTTTATAGATACTTAACTAAAAAGAGTGAAATTATTATTTTTTAACAAAAAATTAAAACCGACTTCCAAGGTAAAAACAATAGTAATATGAACTAAAAAGTATTAAATAACTCTTACTTTTTAATAGCACGCCTTTTTCAGAATTCGTCTAAATATCAACTATTTCTGTACATATACTACAGTCTTCATTATTTTAAAGTTGGTACCAGCTAATTTAATCGTGAGTTCAGTAATGTCAGAATATCTGAAACTTTTGGGACTTGTACAGACTTCAAAGTAATGAAGACTGTAGTATATGTACAGAAATAGTTGATATTTAGACGAATTCTGAAAAAGGCGTGCTATGAAAGAGTAAGAGTTATTTAATACTTTTTAGTTCATATTACTATTGTTTTTACCTTGGAAGTCGGTTTTAATTTTTTGTTAAAAAATAATAATTAGTTAGATAAATAAATTGTTTAATTTTACATTTGGCAACTCTTGTTTTATTTGCAATTTAATGACTATTTTGCACAAGAGTTCCTAAACAAAGAGTCAAGACAATCGCCACCAGGCAATTTTATAAAATACATGACTTCGCAACCATATATAAATGATAACATTATGATTTATGCAACATTTTGCAAGAACAGCGGACCCATACCTCAGAAATTGCCTCGGATTTGTCTATCATCATTACCGATAGGAGCGGCGAAACTATAGCACATAGCAGTACTATTATTTTTGTCGTAGCTAGCAAATATGTATAGCGAACGCTGACCGTTCGAGTAGGTATTACGGTGGAAGGTCAACGAGGTTCGGGGTTCAAACTTGTAATCCGCACTAGCGCGACGATAAGGCGCGACGCACAGCTAGCTCAAAATATGTCCCGTGTTTGTACAGCGCGAGCGTCAAGAGCCGCAGACCGTGCGCCAAAATCAAATAACAACATTGAAATAAAATTCCGTTTTCACTTTTGCCTGATGAAACTGCAAGTGACACCGATATTTGAATTTTTAAAACTAATTTTATTGTGCCTGGAAAAACAGTTATTAATATTAGTTAAAGAGTCATTAACAAACTTTTACTGCTTTCGGACTTAATTTTCGATGTACATGAACAGTAACACGAGTTTGCAGCATTCTTATTTATAGAAAGCTTTGCCTAGGCTCTACACTCTACAGCGTTAAAAAGGTAGTACTTTTTTCTCTATCAAACCGCCCTGATGGCGGAATTTCAAAAAATCCTTTTCTAGTAAATGCCTACACATACCGGGTGCAATTAAACCTTCCTGCCAAATTTTTTCCAGGGCTTTGGTATTATTAGGAGAGTCCATTTAACCAAAAAAATTGGGTGTTATTTTTTTTTCAATGACATATTTTATCCCATTTAAAATCGTTGCAGAATGGTCATTCGCGGCGCGGGGGAATGACCGGGGGTGACGCGGGTGGAGGCGCGCACGCGGGGTCACGTCACGCGCGGCCGACGCATTGTGTCCATTAATTGTAGTGTTTTTTAGGATAACTTTGGGAAGCTATTTCTCAACATTTTAGTACTGAGTGATCATAAAACAAAAAATACGTGTACTTTTATTTTTAACAAAAATCAATATATCAAAATTTGGCAGGAAGGTTTAATTGCACCCTGTATATTCTACTTTTAATTTTTCCCTGTGCTTAAGACGCTGACAACTGCCAATGACCTTGATCTCGCATTTTCATGCCAGAGAGACAGAGATGTGAAGTGTTCACTCGGTAGCGTGGATACATTTTTCGTTTGTTAGAGGAAAAAATAAATATTTTATGGGAAATCTAGATGTCAGAACCGAAAATTAAATCCGGAAATCTTTGGATTTTTGTAAAAGGTATCAAATAAACAAATTTTTAAAGGATAGATTGTATTTACTTTAGTTAGAACTGTTTAAAGTTCCTGAAAGATGTGAATTTGGTTTTTTTTTTCATCCAGTAGGAGTTCATTATTTTATTATTTAAATTCGACAAGCTTTTCCAAATATAATCAAAAATCACATATATTTTTTTTGTGCCAATCAATGAAATACATACGTCTAGAAAACTGCACAAGATGTCGAATTGGCAGCTGTCTTCCCCTTAAAGGTAACAATAATAACAACAATAACACGAGAACCATTTGGTTTCTCAACAACAACAAAAAAGTCACATCGTTCGTGTGTCGTGACTCGTGTGACGTGTCACATTCTCGTTACCTTTTTAGGGTTCCGTAGTCAACACGGAACCCTTATAGTTTCGGTCTGTCCGTCCGTCTGTCCGTCCGTCTGTCTGTCTGTCCGCGGTTTTTCTCAGAGACTATAGGACCTACAAAGCTGTAATTTGGCATGAATGCACATATTAATGATGCCGACAAAATGGTACATGAAATCTTAAAGAAATATTTTTTTATGGTACCTTCCCTACACATCAAGCGGGGATGATTTTTTTTCGCGTCCACCCCATCGTGTGGGATGTCGCTAGATAGGTTTTTTTTTAAATATTATGAGTATTCATAGATCATTTTCCGATTTAGGGATCCGTTTGTGAAATATTAAGTTTTAAAGTGGAAAAAATCGTTAGAGTCCAGTGTCCCCCCTTCTACCAGCTAAACGGTTGCTTCTGAAAATGTGAAAAAAATCACGAGAGTAAGAAATATGCTGAATTTAAAAGAAAAACCGTCATAGCTAAGAAGACTTCATAAGTTTTTGAGATATAGTCGATCAACTAAAAAAAATGTTTTCGGCGAAGTATAAAGGAACTTTTCGTTCAAATTCCTTTGAAAGCAACTGAGATGATGTTGTTAGTAGAGTGTAAAACACGTTACATACAAATGTACATTCATTGACCATACACAAATTTTAAAAAACTAGCGGTACTACGGAACCCTATATTGCACTTGGCTCGACATGCACTTGGCCGGTTTTAATTTTTATCTCGTCCCGGAGTGTCCCAGTGTGCGGCGCGTACGTGCGTGTAGGTCGTGTCGCGCGTCCGCACTCGTCGCCCACACTCGGTCTGCTGCGCCGTGAATGGAGAGTACGTACGCACCCGCCACCACGCGACCGCAGTCGATTGGCTTTTTTTTTTGGCCCAAACGAGTTGCCCACGACCCGTTTCATAAACGCTTCCAAGTGGTAATTTTTTACGCCGGCGATGAATACAATTATGACTTTTTTTCCTATGAGGCCGTTGGTTTTACGCGATTATTTCGTACTATAAACGATTTGGGCTTTTTATGTTTTCGTTGTTTTTTTGTCGTATTGTTAGCCACAATGATATTCACATCGTGATTGACTGCATCACGTGGACCGATATTTTTGTGATCTGTCCTATCATCCTATGGAGTGCTATTATGTTCTATTATGTAGGTAGTAGGTACTAGCGGGCCCGTCGGATGCTGTCCTGGTTTGAAATTGCTGTTAGAATCCGACTATATGTATAATAAATTGAAATAACATTATTTTGCTGGACAAATTGAGAATTTAAACCATCCTGGAACCCATATTAAACACACATCAAAGATTCCATCAAAATTGGTTCAACTCTTCGGGAGTAATCACCTAACTTGAATCACACAAATGGGAGATTGATTAACCTCTGTTATGATTTTAAACATTTACTAAGTCATAAGTACTCATAAGTCATAAGTTCATAACGTTAGAGACCGGAGACAGGTACGCGAATCTCCAAATGAAATTTTCCGTCGAACCACATTTTGAACCCATCAACTAGAAAAGCTAGCAGAACAATATTGATGGCAATAATGATACTCATAACTTTCATACTTGACTTCGCCATCTATTTTTATAGCGTTTTCTCTTTCATTAGGGGTCGAGTGTTTTTGAGGAAAAACGGGTGCGAGATAAACAAGCGCAAAATATATTCCTTTGTGTCGATGCAGACCTCGCGTCGCTATCGTTACGTAACGTTCTAATTCACGTGTAATTTGCTGATATGTAGGTCAAGCGGGGTTAGACGCGGCGAAAATCTCGCCAGCAACGTCGCACATTCTGTGTACACCGAGTTTGTTTACCGGCGGGCGTGCTGCAGATTACGTAATGAAGCCGGGGTCACTCGGTCCGCGCCCGAATGTCGCTCCCGCGAAGTTGAGAACAGTCATATCCTATCGATTTGTTAAGATGGCGTGTGCGGGGGGGCAGGGAGAGGGGGGGCGGGGCGGCGAGGGGGGAGCGGGCGGCGGTGGTGGCAGCCTCCGCCCGGGCGCAGCGTGCAGCGCCTGCACCTGCCCGCGCCGCGACACTCCACACGCCAGAGACGCACACGACAAACATTACGATACAATAAGGATTATGGACTGATAATGCTCCGCGACCATGTCATTACCACCTGGCGCCGTAAACTCGAACTGTGCCACGTCTGCGGGTTCGAAACCCTCGAAAAAAAGCAGAAACACGAGTAAAAAAGTTACACTAACACGAGTTATCGTGCATAGACAAATCAACAAGAAGCTGTCTCTAGTCCAAATAAGAGAGGGTCCATATTATTTTATTTATTTTATGCAACAGTTACCAAATCGTGGTATAAAACAAATATGATCTAGATTCTAGTAAGTTCCATCTCATGTAGTTTAATAAAGTTGTCGTTGTATAAATCATGAGCATTTTGCGTCAAAGATCTGATAAAATACCGGAACAGTACAGAAGAATAACGAACAAGTGATATCTTTGAAAAACTATAACCAGACTATGCAGAAAATACAAATTCAAAAACAAAAATATAGCTATAACATATCCGCTACATATACGCCTGCTAAAATTATTGCCCAATTTTGCCGTTGTCGGATAAAAAATAAGTGGATCTGCCTACAACTAGGCATTGAAATTTTGTTTTTCGTTGTCGCGTGGAGAGTCCAATTAATCCCTGTGTGCGTCTCTCCATTTCGCTTCTGCCTGATGGAATACCTACAATTTTGAGAGCTAACCACCTAACCACAACAATACCCTATCTATCCACTACAAAAGTCAACGTTGGAAAAATTATCCAACAAATACCTTATAAATCAATATATAAGCCTATAATAGAAACCGTTTTTAACTATTAAATAACATACTTAATGGAAAATTACTACCTAAATGTTTGCTCGTAATATGTTTTATTACCGTACTCATTAAAACAATTTAAAATGTTTTTTTTTGTCATTAAAGAATAATTAAGGCAATCGTATGTTTTACCGCCCCGCGCCCGTTTTTTAGGGTTCCGTACCTCAAAAGGAAAAAACGGAACCCTTATAGGATCACTTTGTTGTCCGTCTGTCCGTCCGTCCGTCTGTCAAGACCCTTTTTCTCAGGAACGCGTGGAGGTATGAAGCTGAAATTTATATCAATTACTCAGGTCTACTGTCCCTTGAAGCTGTGAAAAAATCAAACTTCTAAGCCAACGCAATCAAAAGATACAGCCGTTTATGCCGCAAATTTTCGACACTTGCAAGGGAATCAAAACCTACAGGGTGCTTCCCGTGAACTCAGAATCTTGAAATTTGGTACGAAGCAACGTCTTATAGCATAGATAAAGGAAAAATTACGAAAACCATAAATTTTTAGTTACATCACATAATATATATTTTTTTAATAATTTTAAACTTACTACCCATTTCCTCATAAACGCGTAGAGGTATTAAATTGAAATTCATACCAAATACTCAGGTCTATAATACCTTTAAGCTGTAACAAAATCAAACTTCTATGTCAACGCAATCAAAAGAAACAGCAATTTAAGCTGCATATTTCGAAACTCGCAAGTACTCGCAAGGGAATCAAAACCTAAAGGGTACTTCCAGTCGACCTAGAATCTTGAAATTTGGCATGAAGCAACGTTTTATAGCACACATAAAGGAAAAATTCCGAAAACCTTAAATTTTTAGTTACATTACAAAATATATATTTTTTAATAAATATAAACTTATTACTTTTTTCCTCATGAACAGATATTGTAATGTTATGAATTTCATTTTGCAATAAAAATACCATAGTTATGACTCGATTGTCGTAATGAACGAACTTTGTAAACCTTGCAGGTTTGTACGGAACCCTCGGTGCGCGAGTCCGACTCGCACTTGGCCGTTTTTTTTTTTTTTCATACCGTTAAGACGTCAATACAATCCATAAACAGGTGATATTCTAAACATTTTACAGCAAAAATCACAAAACTGTCGCGGGTTTGAGTTGGATTTTTTAAAAATACTTAAAAAAATAAAAAATCTAGCTCCAACATTAGATTATAATTGAAATGATCTTACATGTTGTGCATTAAAACTTATAGAAATACTGTATTTTAACTGGGGCGTTCCACGCCAAGCGGACAGGAAAAATAGTCGATCTCTCCGATTTTGATAATATTTGGATATGTTATACCTACACGTGTTATTAATACGTGTGCCAAATATTTTTGTTATATAATGGCTGGATTAAAAATGATGGGACTTTGAAACGTGACTTTTCTATTCGACACTCGGTGCTTCAAAGCCGATAATAGATTAAAAAATATATACATTAAAATAATTAAACCACTGAACTTGTTACTTCATTTAACGAGCTCTTTAAGTGTATTTTTGAAAATAAAAAAAAAATGTTTTTTTCTTTGGAAAAAATGTAAATTAATTTTTTTTTTCTTGATTTTCTCAAAGAGGGACCCTTTTGATTTTTTTTTTTATATTTTTTATGTAAATAGCTAATATTCTATAGAACATTCCTGCATAACGTCTATAATGGGCCGGGAAGTGGATTAGGAGCTAGACTGAAAATACTTCCGAAGGGTGGCGTCCAGCGCCATACAATACTATGGGCAGAGATCGATACATAGTGGAAATTGCCAAATAACATCAATTTCGATATAGTGAAGAGTAACATTTAATAGATTTTTGAAAGAGAAATAGACAAAAAATGTTTACTTACAAGAAAAAAAAATTCGTGAAAAAAAAATTTTTTTTCTCAAAAAAAAAAATTTTTTTCTTTTTTTTTTTTAAATTATGTTACTCTTTAAAAAAACTTATCTAAGGGTTCATTTCTCCACATCAAAATCGAAGTATTTTGGCAATTTCCACTACTTAGCGATTTCTGCCCATAGTACAGTATGGCGCTGGACGCCACCCTTCGGAAGTATTTTCAGTCTAGCTCCTAATCCACTTCCCGGCCCATTATAGAAGAAGTTGTGCAGGAATGTTCTATAGAATATTAGCTATTTACACAAAAAATATAAGAAAAATCAAAAAGGGACCCTCTTTGAGAAAATCAAGAGAAAAAAATTAATTTGCATTTTTTTCAAAGAAAAAAACATTTTTTTTTTGTTTTCAAAAATACACTTAAAGAGCTCATTAAATGAAGTAACAAATTCAGTGGTTTAATTATTCTAATATATATATTTTAAATCTATAATCGACTTTGAAGCACGGAGTGTCGAATAGAAAAGTCATGTTTCAAAGTCCCATCATTTTTAATCTAGCCATTATATAACAAAAATATTTGGCACATGTATTAATAACACGTGTAGGTATAACATATCCAAATATTATCAAAATCGGAGACATCGACTATTTTTTCCTGTCCGCTTGGCGTGGAACGCCCCAACTGTTAAATCACGTCTGTAAAATCAGCGAAATCGGCAAATTTCGTATACGGCAACGGCAAAATATAACTGAAAACCTCTTAATAAAAAAAAAAAAGACGGGTTGCTCTCCGGGAGTGCCGGCAGAAGTGAAAACTTGATTATTAACGTTGAGCCAGTTTGTTATTCGTAGCGTTGAGCATTTTTTAAAAACCATTTTTAATTAATCGAAACCCTTACAATCGATTAAAAAAAAATATCGACAATCGAAAAAAAAAACCAATCGATTGTTCGATTAATCAATTTCGATTAAAATTAATTTTAATCATTACTTAATTTTAACCATAACTCAATTTTAATTATTACTTAATTTTAATCGTTACTTAATTTTAATCATTACTTAATTTTAATCAATACTTAATTTTAATCATTACTTAATTTTAATCAATACTTAATTTTAATCAATATTTAATTTTAATCATTACTTAATTTTAATCATTACTTAATTTTAATTATTACTTTATTTTAATTATCATTTAATTTTAATTATTTAATGTTATTTAATCCATATTTATTTTTAAATATTATTTAATTTTAATCCATATTTAATTTTAAATGTTACTTAATTATTATAATTATTACTAATTTTAATTTATTATTTAATTTTAATTATTACTTAATTTTAATTATTATTTAATTTTAATTTGGATGTTACAACACTACTCTCCAACCGTCTTACGGTCTTACGCGTTTTGTATGGTTTTTCGATCAACACGAAAATCTGACGCGAGTTTCACAGTTTTTACCCATCCTACAAAAGTGCTCAACGCCGCTAAAGAAGTTTTCACTTAAAAAAAAATCACTTAAAAGACTGCCTTGCCAATAGCAACTTACAAAAATGACTGAAATCCCACCAAAAACATTTCATGAAAATGTTACCTCGACGACCACAAAAGGTTTGCCCTGTGAAAAAGACATCAGATCTAATGTAGAGCCAATCTTCTGAATCGACGCGGCCTAAATCTATCGACCCATAACTCCAACAAATTCTACATAATAACAGTAAGTATGTATGTATGGCTTAGCTTTTTCGTTACTTACTTCAGATCAGAAACTAAATATTCGAAACAGCAAAGCCATGCATAACGTTTACTGATATGTAGAAAGTGTTGGAGTTAGGGTCGATAGAGTTAGGCCGCGTTGATTCAGAAGCTGGCTCTACATTAGATCTGATGTCTTTTTCACAGGGCAAACCTTTAATTGTGGTCGTCGAGGTAACATTTACATGAAATGTTTTTGGTGGGATTGCTGCTTTCCGGCAGCGCGCGGCGCGCGGCGGTAGTCAACAATCGCGTGCAATGAGGTGATCTACTGCTGTAATTGCTGTACCCAATCCACTGAAAACAAGCAGGCACTGCAGCATGCTCTTTATGTATTCTTTAAAAATATAAGACTCGGTACAGACAGATAGAGACTTTAATTATAACATTGTGTATCGACATACGAGTAATACCAGGAAGTTGAGAAGTTAATTTAAATCTTAAAATATATCCTTAACAAAATGGAGGTAATACGTTCGGCTGTATATAATATGTTTTTCAAAATCAAAACATTATCTTGTCAAGGTTTCGCCAAGGCCATGTGCACTGTGCAGGCTACGGCGTTTTATGGGGCCGTTTCAGTGGGACGTCGAGAGGAGCCTCGCCCCCTACTCCCGAGTCCCGAGCGCGGTCTCGCCGTAGACGTTGCCCCGACAGCCCGTACCCGCTCGCCAAGGTCGCAGACCGTACGCTCAGGGCTCACTTTCGAGCGACGTAGACGGAGTGTAGCGAATTGCTGGATGAATTTGAAATTCTTAGTGAGAACTATTCTAGATCGAGAGATCTAGAATATTTCAAATTGGACATCTCAAGGACAGGGACGGAGAGGATATTTAGATCTAGCACCTTCCTAGAGATGAAATTGAAGATTGAAAATATTGATGTTGTAACTCACTGCGATGTAAATTATTAATATAACAGTTATCTAGCTATCTATATGTGTAATCATACATCTTCATTGATTACACATATATCTCTATATGTGCAATCAATGAAGCTTAGTAAAAATTTCTTTCTCACCTTACAACGCTGCAGGAAGTCGCAGCCCACAGCTTGGGAAGGCTTACACTTACCTGTACAATACTGTATGCATGATTGGTTATTGGAGCAAATCATAATTTAAATGTATTAATCTTTTCATACGATCTTTTATGTCTTAATAATACGAAGAAAGGAGTCAATATTACATAACTTTTTGTATTTTTTTTATTTTTTATTTTTATGAAATAAGGGGGCAAACGAGCAAACGGGTCACCTGATGGAAAGCAACTTCCGTCGCCCATGGACACTCACAACTCACTCAGAGGAGCTGCAAGTGCGTTACCGGCCTTTTAAAAGGGAATAGATTAGGGAAGGGAATAGGGTAGGGGATTTTGGGCCTCCGGTAAACTCACTCACTCGGCGAAACACAGCGCAAGCGCTTTTTCACGCCGGTTTTCTGTGAGCCCGTGGTATTTCACCGGTCGAGCCGGCCCATTCGTGCCGAAGCATGGCTCTACCACGTAAAAAATGGCTATGGCTATGGCTCTAGCTCTACATTACAGCCCGCCCACTCTTGAACTAGTGACCATAATCTACGGATTCTTTAGAATTTATTATTATTTTTAAGAAAAAAATTAAAACCGACTTCTAAGGTAAAAACAATAGTAATATGAACTAAAAAGTATTAAATAACTCTTTAATAGGTGACTTTTTCAGAATTCGTCTGAATCTCTACTGTTTCTGTACATAATATACTACAGTCTTCATTATTTTGAAGTCGGTACCAGCTAATTTAATCGTGAGTTCAGTAAAGTTAAAATATATGAAACTTTTGGGACTGGTACCGATTTCAAAGTAATGAAGACTAGTATATTATGTACAGAAACAGTAGAGATTCAGACGAATTCTGAAAAAGGCACTATTAAAGAGTTATTTAATACTTTTTAGTTCATATTACTATTGTTTTTACCTTGGAAGTCGGTTTTAATTTTTTTCTTGAAAACAATAATTTCACTCTTTTTAGTTATCTACAAAATAAGGCTTTATGTGTAATTATAACCAATACGAATGTTATCTATTCACATTATGTTACTGTAAGCAAAATGGGGATTGTCCATTTTTTTTTAACCGACTTCCAAAAAACGAGGAGGTTATATGTTCGGCTGTGGATATTTTTTTTTTTTTTTTATTTTTTTTTTATTTTTTTTTTTTGTATGTTCAACGATTACTCCGCCGTTTGTGAACCGATTTTCGAAATTTTTGTTTTGTTGTATTAGGTTTCACTCCAATTTGGTACCATGTTCACAAAAGTGGTGACCTGATGATGGGATCCATGAGTAATCGAGGGAACTCCTCGAAATTTATATGGAAACATATGATGATTTTGGTTTTATGTGAAGTGTACTAAGAATATGCTACCAAAAAGTCAAATATTGGGTCAAAGTATACCATGGTTTCGAAGATGCTGAGAGAACTCCTGACTCCTTATAGATACACGTTCGGGAGTTTCGGCGTTGTTTTAAGAACAGAAAGCATATGCTACTATGCAATTCATATTCATCATCATAATCATCATCATCATCATCATCGTCATCATCATCATTAAGGTCACCAATGTCTCATGGCACAGAATTAATAATAGTACAAGGCATAGGTATGGATATACTAATAATAATAATTATGTACTGTATAACAACACCTGTTTGTTTAATACATGGCGGTCGGCGCCGCAGAGGCGACGGCGTCGCCGCGCCGCCGCGCCGCGTGGCGCGTGGCGGCAGACAACAGATCGAATACTTTACTAATTACTTTATAAAATTTAAATAGACAAATAGAATTAAAATAAAGTTATTTTAAAAAGAGCATTTACACAAAACAAAGTCATTAAGTGTCTTTTTAATCAGTTATACTTATTAATCGATAGATGGCGCACTAAGTATCGATTTGAATTCTTGATTAAGCGCTTATTCCACTTATCCTAGCTAGGAAGTCCTAGCTAGGGTCCTAAAAAATTTAGTCAAGTGGAATAACATTTAGAAGCTAGGATCCTAGCTAGGATCCTAAATCGGAAAAAATTTAGCCAAGTGGAATAACATTTAGAAAGCTAGGATCCTAGCTAGGACTTCCTAGCTAGGATAAGTGGAATAAGCGCTTTACAAGAACAGAGCTGTCAATAATTATGATAATATTAAATATTATGAGTAGCTACGCTACATCCTATGCAAGTTTATACAATTTTTTATCTGATAGATCCTTCGATCGTGGAAAAACGAGACACAATAGCCTTTCTATTGTTATTTCAATCGCCGGTGACCGCTTGGGGCTTGAAGCATTAAAATTGTTAAATTACTTAGCACAATATGTTCACTTCACTGATAATATATGATTTTGTGAGTGTGAGTTGTGACTCTTGACAAATTGTAATAAGATACGTAAAATATACGCGAAGGTTTACCTACTAGTGTAACTAAAAAGAGTGAAATTATTATTATTTTTAACAAAAAATTAAAACCGACTTCCAAGGTAAAAACAATAATAACATTAATATGAACTAAAAAGTATTAAATAATTTTTACTATCTAATGGTGCCTTTTTCCGAATTCGGCTAAACCTCAACTATTTCTGTATTCAATCTTCATAATTTTGAAGTCGGTGCCAGTTCCAAAAGTTTCAAATATTCTGTCAGAGGACTGAAGATTCAGCTATCTGGTACCGACTTCAAAATAATGAAGATTGAGTACAGAAATAGTTGAGGTTTAGCCGAATTCGGAAAAAGGCACCATTAGATAGTAAAAATTATTTAATACTTTTTAGTTCATATTAATGTTATTATTGTTTTTACCTTGGAAGTCGGTTTTAATTTTTTGTTATTAATTTTGCTCATTACAAAAACATTTCGAGGAATAAGGTCAGTGATCGTTTTTCTGTATATAAACGAAAAAAAAAACCCATTAGTTACTTATATTCTTGAACAAATATGTTAACCTTAGTTTGACCTTCAATGGCGTTAAATTAGCGATAAATTCGACCAACATTACGTTTCGAACTTTTGGTAAGCTTCTCGTATCAGCTTTCACATAATGATAACTTGCATTTGACGAACCAGCCATTATAAATAAGATTGAAAGGAAATTTAAAACATCTGCAGAGGTTAATTGGCCGCCGATGATGACGTCAGAGCGAAACTTTAAAAATTTATTGAGAAAAAACTAGCCAATGAATTTCAAAATTATTTAATTTATATTCTTAGAATACCCTATTTTAACGAAAAAAAAAATATAAAAAGTACATGTGATTTTTTTGGACAATGCCTATTGTGGTGAATGCTTGCAGTTATCTAAGCGATGCTGCAATTTCCAAACTTTTATCTTTAAAGGTTTAGGAGTTCTGTTCAGTGCCTTTGGACCAAGAGACACCCTCGTATAAAATTTCTCTTATTCGTAACATATGTTTAACTTACTAGAAACATCAGTTTAACCACTATGAGTGTTTTGATAAATTTCAAGGATTTCCCTCGATTGTTCATAGATCCCATCATCAACTCACCATTTTCGTTATTGTTATACAAAATTAAATTTATATCTCATACAACAACACGAGAATTTTGAAAATCGGTCCACAAACAGCGAAATTATCATCAAAAACATCTGCTTCGATGCAAAATATCACGAAAAGTAACATAATTGGGTAATAGTGTGATGACCCATGGTATGATTATGGTTGTGATGATGATAATCAATCAAATTGATGTGTTGGCTTATGCTTTCAGTTATTTAAACAACGCCGAAATCCCCGAACCTCTACCTATAAGCATTCAAAAGTTCTGTTCGGTCCTTCGGATCCAGGGTATAACCTGGTGCAAAGTCTTACTTTTTGGTAGCATTTACCTCGAATGCTTCATTAAAAATCAAAATCACTATATGTTTCCATAGAAATTTCAAGGAGTCCCCTCGATTCCTCAAGGATCCCATCATCAGATCACCACTTTTGTGAACATGGTACCAAATTCGAGCTAAACCCTATACAACACAAAGAATTTTGAAAATCGTACCACAAACGGCTGAGTAATCGTTGAACATAAAAAAAAAGATACATACAGCCGAACATATTACCTCCTCCTTTTTGGAAGTCGGTCAAAAATAGGTCACCTATTTTTCCTACAGATTCGTAAGAATACTTCAGGAACTCGCAATGTTCCTTAATTTGGTTCTTGTCGTATAATAAACATTTATTCATCTGTACAGTTACATGCAGAAATTAATTTGGCATCTGCTTCCATAGAGTTGCTTTAGAACAAGATGCTTTTTTAACTTCTGTCTGTTTAACCTAATTTACTATACGATCACACGAAGCCATTGGATAGACATTTCGGCATTTTAAAAATGGACCTTAATTGTCCAAAGAGTTATTTACCTAAAACATGTAAGATTTTGTGCAGTCAATAAGGATCTTCTGAGCATGTTATTATGATTCTCATGTGAAGATGCTTAGGCATAAAAGCCAATGCTCGAAAAAAAACATTCGTATTTACCACAATAGGTACGCTTAGAAGATCCTTATTTGATTCCACTAAAACTTTTATTTAAGTATAATTGTTTACTAAATGAATGACATAAGTTTCACGTTACAGTGGCCCAGTCAGAAGACTCACCAGTGGCAATGAAACTCAAGAAAATATGCCTTAAAACGCCGATAGGTGAGGAACAAGCGGCACAAGCAGTCCTCGACCCTGCGATAGGTGAGTTCTATACAATTTTACCCAAGTTGGATATACTTTTACCCAAAACAAGTGTACTCCATACTCCAGACCATCTTCATACTATACCGCCCGATCGGGCTACGCACATTGACTTGATTTCACTTGACTGATGTCCAGTTTCTTAGGGTCTACACAGACGGACCGCATTTCAACTGCAATCCAACCGCAAATTGCAGTTCAAGTGCAGTTTGAATGCAGTTGACACGACTGCAATACGACTGCAATAGAACTGCAAACCAAACGCGCAGTCGGATTGCAGTTCAGTTGCAGTTGGCGTGCAGTCGCGTGAACTGTTTGGTTTGCAGTTCTATTGCAGTCGTATTGCAGTCGTGTCAACTGCACTTGAACTGCAATTTGCGGTTGGATTGCAGTTGAAATGCGGTTTGTCTGTGTAGACCCGGTTTTGGTGGAAGTTTATCTATTCGCTAGCAATTTTGATTGGCTTACGTCATAATATGTTGGATAGATAAACTCCTGTGGATAAAGCTCTGAAAGTGGACATTAAAGTAGCAAGCGGCGTTACTTGACTGATGTCTCTGAAATCTGAATGAGCGAGTTCGATTTTAACCACACAGCAGAATTACTAGACTTGTGATATTATATCACGATTTAACTATGTTTAGTGTTTGAGTTGTTCCATAAAATATTATCGATCAACAATTATAAATACCCTCATACTCTTCTTACCCAATGAATATTAACTCACGTGACACGTCACAAAGCTTGGCCTTGACATCGTCTATACTATATGACCATACGCTATCGGCTACAGTTTATGGACCTATGAAACTCTTTAAACTACTTTGATAGCATTATAGTAGAGATTGCTCTGCGAAGTTCAAGAGTAACACAAGTTAGCCTCGCTTAGAACATTATCTTTAGCAATTTAGCCATCAGCTTTCCATGTATTTGTTGTTGTATCTGCATCAGTCATAGCTATAAAAAATATGATCGCAGCAACAGGTGGTATTTATAATTGTGCATTTAATAATGCGTCGTTTACTACTGAATAATTTGATATCATTTTGTGTCGCTGTTTGCCGATTGAATTGTGCTTTTATTTCCCGTCGTCGCGTATCGCATCAGGCTATGATGTCATCGTTTTAATTGCGGTCACTACTTCATTATCCACCTATAAAGTATCAACTCGGTTACAGATCAAAATTGTTTCAATAAAAATTAAATATTCATTCCGTCCGCGTCGAGTACGGTTACAAGTTATGCAGCTGAAATAACGTTAATGAGTAGTTTTATTCCCTATCTACTAAATTTATGTCGCTCGTAATATTGAAACTAGTTTTTTTTAGTTAAAACTCAATGCTCTCGGTGTAAGTAATTAAAATTTCATGTGTTTTCGACTTTTTATTAATACAAATGTTGCGGTTTTTGGTCGGCACGAGCTATTTAATTGCTTTGTTTTGTTTTGTTAGGATTATAATATGATAGGGGCAATGTATTTCTAGTTCTGTATTTGCATTACTTTTTGAATACAATTCATATCATGTTAGGCCGCGAGGTCGGCGCTCGTGAGCCTCGACACCGGACAGGGTCGCATTTGTCGAGCTAGCGAATGACAGACGTCGGCGGCGTGCGTGGAATTGCAGCTTTCCTCCGTCGGCGGTAATTTGATTGGGCCCGAGCTGTCACCTATGCGCCGCAGTCGCCCGGCCGTCGCTCGCCGGCTATCGATTAGAGCCGCCCTCCCCGCACCTCCCCCGGTCTCCCTCGGCGCCCGCGAACCGGATCTCGTCACGCCGCCATTGTGTACCGCGACGCTTAAACGCATTCGTTTCTCCCGATGCGAAAACGACGCATTCCTTCCGCACGCCGCCCCGCCCCTCCCCGCCGCGCCGCGGGACCGCACCGATCCTCTCATTACACATTTACAGCCTCGCCACAAGGCGCCCGATCAATGACAATCGCACTCTTATCGGCCGTGGCCCAAACCGTACCCCTAGCCCTGCTCCTTCCCAGCGATACGTATAAATATAATCAACGGACGCGTTAATCCGGCCGCCCGTATGGCCCTTTTACCCCGCGCAACAGACCTCTCCTCGCATTTATGTATTCAATGAATTTTAACAATATTCAAGTTGGCAGCACAGGGCGAAAGCAGTGCCAGTCGTAGATAAAAAATCAGCAAACACTCCGAACGAATGTTTTATCAATGATTTTCAACAAATACAATCTCTATGTTTACAACAAACACTCAAGGGAACTTTTAGAATCAAGTTTTTTTTTCACCTGACTCCATTAGTAGTCAGCATCGACTCTGATTGAAATGTCGTGATCGATTTTCATAAGACCGGTGTAGAGTGTAGAGTCTACACCCTTATCGAAAAGGGACTATATTGATTTTTTTTAAAAGAAAGAATTACAGGAGTGTGTGAATAGCATTTCTGCAAAACCAGTTTTAAGCGCTTTACTATTCTCATTGAGGTTTTGGCCCATATTTTGTGACCGATATTTGGCTCGGGAGTCGAGAGTCGGAGCCCGCAAGTGGAGCGAAAGTCGGGGCTCAGGCCTGCCCCTGACCTACGCCACTCCGTCGTAGTCTTCAGACTCGGTCGAAATTACGTAATGCTTCTCAATTTGGGCGATTTTTCGCTTTTCATTTTTAACCATTTTACGGTATTATTTGGTTTGATGGCAAAAAAGACGGCAAAAAGTTTGCAAGACTAACAGATATTGAGATGAGTGGATGAATTAGCTAGGAAAAAGCCAAAATATTATAATACCTAAATTAATGATATCAATTATAATAATTAAACATAACGTTCAATGATTTGTTATGATGATAAGATGAATTTAATTCTAGGTTGTCATTTGTTTTCTGGGTCATGAGTTTTGTGTCGTTCATTCCACACTCCATCCGCAAGTTTATTCTGAGAGGACTTTTCGATTTTTATAGGTTTGCAATAAGCAGTGTATCGAAGTTGACAAAACGACTTCAGCTCGTAACCGAGTGAACGTTCACAGTTATTTCACCTCTGATGTGACCCTTATGCTCAGAATGTAAGGATCACTCTGGAAACTTCGAGGTAATAACTCTTAACGGAGTATAGCGTCCTGCTGCGCCACGCGGCAGGTCAGCGCATACTCCCGTCAGCTCGGCCCACCCCCGTGAGATTTACAAGAGATTATTTGAATACCGCTTTAGAGGAATTTGCGATTTTTTTTATTAGTTTTAAGTAACGGATTTCATCTTAGGAGTTACGTCCTAGGCTATACCTAGACCGAAAATCAGAGTTAAGCTTTAATGCCAGAGATAAGAAGAGAAGGAAAAATACTTGGCTTTTTGAAATAATAGTTAATTATACAAAAAATTGTCTAAAATCTAAATCAAGTGTCAGCGGGGCTAAAATGATCGCTGTGGAGAATCATAATATTATTATGAATCATAATTATAAATTCTTTTTTTAATCGCAAAATTGACACTGTCTTGGAAATTCAGATGTCTAAATTCGTACTAATTTGACATTCGTGAGTTTGACCGTTTCGGCAATTCATTTTGTGAATTGATTGAGAGGAATTGCTAAATGTGACCATTTTAGCCCCGCTGGACGGCTAGAACCTTGTAAACATAACTAATGTTTATCGTTTTACTCTTCAGTTAAGCACCTTCGTTCTTGTTTGTAGCGATTACTGCATAAACTGCTTCTAAAATAAAATACCTTTGTAAAAACCCTTTTTGCTTTGCCCCAAGTAGGTACGTATTTATTATTTATATATTTTTTTACGGCTGATGTAGGCCAAGCACAATGATTTTTCGGGAGTCGATTGTCTTTATTCACCATCTCTCATTTGGCCAAGGTTATAAGGATTTTAACAAAAAACTTTTGAATTGGTCAAGACTACAAATTATTAAATAATTAGGCAAAGAATCAGTGCTAATTTCCAAAGCAGCCACTGGCAGGCTATCTCGTTAACTGATTTTGTTTTAAGTGCGATTTTAATAAAATTTTAGGGCTGACATCAGTTGAAAGCATAAACGTATGATGCTAAAGACCAACAAAGAGTGCGAGAGAGAAGAAAATCCTTTATGGAATTATAACAAGATGAAAAGAGAGAGGCAGTCTAATGAAAACTTTAACCACTTTCATTTGACAGGTCGGCCAAAAGTCGTCAATCGTTTTTATGCCCTTTCGGTATTTGCAATTTATTGTTTAAATCCTTCATTATTTTCGACAAATACTATTACATATAACAATAGTAACTTGTTCTGTGAGTGATTGCAGTGTAAATCATAGGAGTAATCCTGAAAAATATACATTTCACAGGTAATTAATCTTCAAGTCCTAATTGCTACGATGTGTTTATTTTCGCTATATTCTGTCTTTAGTTCTCTATTTCAAACAAAATATTGTGAATCCTCCCTTTACTTTCCTTACTCCCTTTCCTTACTTTCATATTTTGCGTAACTAAAGGTACTATTGTTCTTATATTACACAAATTTTGAAGAAAAATTTTTCATCTACGCTAGTGCTTGAATCAAATTTATCGATATGCTTATCGATATTTTACAATAACATAAAACTAAAATAAAAATGTAATGGGGGTGTAAGGGTATTATGATATGTATTTAATTTAAGAATAAATAATATACTATGTGTGTCGTTTACTTTCAACTTTATATATTATGGTTTTTCAAAAGAAGAAATAAATGGACATATATTCAACGGATTTTAATGTTATTTTGCACGTAGGGCGTAGGCTCTACATTTCTTGGTAGGCTCGAAAAATAAAAGTACTTATTTCAAATTAACTTATATTTTTCGATTACAAAGTTTAAGTTATCATAAAATATTGTGGGTAAACAAGAAACAAATAATATTAATAAGTATAGTGTTTTATTTATTTTATTACTTATCTCTACTATAATACCAATAATACATAATATCAGTCAAACAATCTTTAGATTCAGTACAACGTATTATTATTTGTGTACACGTATGCATTCACAAATGTAATAGTTGTGCGTCTAGTGATTCAGATTTTATTGCCAGTGTCATTGACCCCTATGAAAATAGCAGAAGCGTCGCGGTTTTAATACTAGGTACCTTCGGCGGGCGCGCGCATGCCTGATTCTAAGTTCGCGCCCGCCTCTGCCTTTCGATGGAAATGATTTCAATTAAAATAATACCCTCGAGGCCGGAGCGGTCGCGGCGTCGCGCCGCCGCCGCCGCCCCGGCCGCCGGTCGCAGGAGGTGGCCGGCGAGCGAAGACTGCGGCCGCATCTTACCGGCCGCCGCTGTTGTCACTGCGGTGTTTCGCGGCCGGGCAGATTTATTTGGACGTACCCCCTTCGGGGGAGCGGGGCCGGGCGGCCGCCCACCGCGCCACCTCCACACATTTGACTGGATCAATAAGTAAGCAAAGGATGCCCGAGCAGAAAAACCATACACCCGACCACCCCGGGGGGCACACGTAACCGACCCCCCTCCCCCACTAGCGGGGACCTCGCAGATTGCCATTTTCTCTTTGCCTACGCTTTAATTAGTTGCGTAGTGACGCGTGGAGATCGGTAAGCCGGCGTTATTGAGTCGACGACTAGTCGCCGCTAAAACGTTCTCCGCCGTCTGAGTCCAGTACTAGCTATCGCCCCGTGCGGTCGAGCAAAACATATTAGGGCCAACCCACACGTACCACAACCACACGACATCGCAACGACAAAATGTCGTCGAGCTGTGGTTACGTGTGAATGGTGTCGCTGCAGCATTTTGTGGTTGCGTTGTGATTCCGACAAAATGTCGACGGCCAGTGGTTGCGATGTGGTTGCGACGTGGTTGCGTCGTGTGCAAGTCGAACTATTGTAGTTCGACTCCGGCTTTTATAGCGGAAACACGTCTTGCCCAAAGTCATGGATTTCGAAGAGGACACTTTATTGTTGCTATCCTTGCTATATGTATTATTTTTTTATTTTTGTTTCTTTTTGAGTCTACATCAATTTTGGTGTAAGAGAATTCCACATAATTTCTTCAGACTGGAAGCTTAAAAATCGGCCAAGTGCGAGTCGGACTCGCGCACGAAGGGTTCCGTACCGACCAAGAGCAAAATAGGCAAAAAATTGCGTTTTTTGTATGGGAGCCCCCCTCAATTTTTATTCGTGCGGTATCGTTGCGTACGATACCGCACAGGTCGGCAACGGACGTCTCGTATCAAACGGATATTTTTTTCACAGTACGTCCGCTGAATCGGCAACGTACGGATTACCGTTTAGCCTAGTAAATGAATGCTCTTAAGGGGGGTATGGATGGAAAAGTCGTAAGCAGAAATTTTGACTTAGGAACTTTGTTTGGACTAATTTGAAGATAAACATACTAGCTGGTCGGTAATCCGTACGCTGCCGATACAGTGGACGTACTGTAAAAAAAATATTCGTTTGATGCGAAACGTCCGTTGCGTACTATACCGACCTGTGGACGTTTACCTTTACGCGTTACGTCACAACTGCAAACGTTATAAACTGTTGACGGCTGCCGTCAGCTGCCGTCGACTGCCGCCGGCACGTGCCGTCGTCTGCCGTCGACGCCGCCGACACGTGCCGCCGACTGCCGCCGACACGTGCCGTTCGTCTGTAAGAACCCTTATCAAAATGTAGCTACCCACAAAAAATTAGCTTGATGGTAATCAAATAAAAATTGTTCTAGGGCTCCCGGACTATATTATTTCCACGCCTCGTTTAAATTTCTAAATTTAAACGAGGCGTAGATTTTTTTTTCTTTCTTTCTCGTTAAAGTTTCGCCCGGAGAGCGCGGGCGGCGTGTCGTTGCATCGACGTAACGTTGTGGTTGCGATGTGGTTGCGACGTGGTTGCGATGTGGTCGGTATTTTACAAGTGGTCGACAACGACTGCAAAATGTGGTACGTGTGAATGGTCCAGTTCATTTACAATCTATACTAATATTATAAATGCGAAAGTATCTCTGTCTGTCTGTCTCGCTTTCACGCCAAAACTACTGAACCGATTGTTATGAAATTTTGTACACAGATAGTCTAAAGCCTGAGAAAGGACATAGGCTACTTTTTAGCTGGAAAAAGGGGTTGTAAGGGGGTGAAAATGCGTAAATTTGTTAAAAATAAGTTAGTTCCAAAAATTCATAACAGATGGCGCTTTGAGTCGCCTACATCGCGCTATCGCTTGCTCATAAGTCTTTCTATAAGTGATGTTACTTCACATTTTTCGATTCTTTCGATTGTTATACACGTTATTACATAACTCACTACTCACTACTCAGTACTTTATCTATGTAGTGATAAGTGACGTAACCTTAAACATACCAATGATAAATTTATAACATACCAATGATAAGTTTATGGGTAAAGCTAAAGTTGTGTAATGGGGGGCTAAATAAGCTTTAAATTTGGTATAAATAAAGTTTAATTTTAAAAAATGATATATTATGTGCACACTGCACAGCTGCTGTTTTTGGGTATTTTGATTTAAGGGGTACCAGGGTTTTAAAAAGCTTTTAAATTTAACAACCAATTTTGTTGACACGCGCTATAAACTGAAGTCCACGCGGACGAAGTCGCGGGCAACAGCTAGTACGAAATATACGCCCGACCACGTCGCGTGTTTGTCGTGTGGTTGTGGTACGTGTGGGTTGGCCCTTACACCGGCTCGGGCGTATGAGTCGAGCTGGTAGAGTCGACACGTCACTTGGCGAACGGTGACAATGTCACCATGACGGCAGATAAGATAAAGTATATAGTCCCCCTAATAGTTTGAATAAGCTCATTCATTGTGCTTCCTTTTTATGGCCATTGCTTATGTTTCCCCTCGCCGTACATTTAAAATGTACCGCTAGACGCGACTCGCGACAGAAACTATAAAAGCTAATCTCGGTAGTCGGTTGTCGGTTGTAAGTACACAACCGCACTGTCATGATACGTATTTTATGATACGTATCCACCTGTTTTTCTGAAATCTTAAGGTTAACGAAATTAATTTCTGAAATAAAATTGCTATATTTAAATTATTGTCTCTAAAGTCTAAGCAATGATTTATTACGAGTTACGAGCACAATAGCTAAATAGGCGTTTCAACGACAACTAGCATTGAGCCTGTTATAGCAAGTTGCAATAATTTCAAACATCTCTCATAACATGATTAAAATTTTCACGATATTCCAGTTTATTATTGGTAAAACTGTCCCTTTTCAACATCATCGAGGCTGCATTGCCATTTTGTGATTTGTCAATTTTTATCTCGTTGAAAATTGAACATTTGGTTTTGTGAGCAACAATTGCGATACTGGTTGATGCAGCATCCAGCTGCCTGATTGACGATCGTCGGAAAGTTTTCACGTGAAAAGATCTCATATTCTGTCAGTATTACAGCGATTCACAAACTTTCTGCCGCGGGAATGAATCCGAAACCAAAGAGAATAATTGACACTAGTTTTTTTGACAATAAGTGATACGGCATTTATACGGCAATAGCCGAAAAGATACTAATCGCCCATAGTCTACATTGTAGTACTAGCTGTTGCCCGCGACTTCGTCCGCGTGGACCTTAGTTTATATAGTTGTTCCCATTTCTCGTACATCAATTTAATAGTTTACGCGTAAATCACAAAGTTACATTTTGTGGGAACTGTACATTTTTCTGCGACAAAATATATCCTATGTTCTTTCCCGGGACTCAAAGTATCTCTATACCAAATTTCAGCAAAATAGACTGAATAGCTTGGGCGAAAATCATAAAAGTTTATTGTGCGGGAACCATATTTTTTTTGTGACAAAATGTATCCCTTGTCCTTCCCGAGACTCAAAGTATCTCCATTCTCCATACCAAAATTCATCAAAATCAATTGAATAGTTTACGCGCAAATCATAAAAGTATATTGTGCGGTAACCGTACATTTTTCCGGGACAAAGTACATGTTGTCCCGAAAAAGGACATAGGATACATCCAATGTATATATACCCAATTTCAGCAAAATCGGTCTAGCTGTTTACGCGTGATGTCGTAACCAAGGGAAGTATATGGATTCATTTTTATTAAGAAATAGCATATGATCCTTCACGTGCTGTACTCCTTATCTGACCCAAATAACAGAAAAATTGTTCTAGTAGTTCGTAAGATAAGCCCTTTCAAATAGTTTCCCCCGTTTTTTCCACATTTTCCTCTATTTCTTCGCATCTATTACTTATAGCGTGATAAAATATAGCCTATAGCCTTCCTCGATAAATGAGCCATGTAACACTGAAAGAATTTTTCAAATCGGACCAGTAGCTCCTGAGATTAGCGCGTTCAAATAAGCCCTTTCAAATAATTTCCCCGTTTTTTCCACATTTTCCTCTATTTCTTTGCTCCTATTAGTCTTAGCGTGATAAAATATAGCCTATAGCTTTCCTCGATAAATGGGCTATCTAACACTGAAAGAATTTTTTAAATCGGACCAGTAGTTCCTGAGATTAGCGCGTTCAAATAAGCCCTTTCATTAATTTCCCCCGTTTTTTCCCCATTTTCCTCTATTTCTTCACTCCTATTAGTTTTAGCGTAATAAAATATAGCCTATAGCTTTCTTCGATAAGTAGGCTATCTAGACTGACAGAATTTTTCAAATCGGACCAGTAGTTCCTGAGATTAGCGCGTTCAAATAAGCCCTTCCAAATAATTTCCCCCCGTTTTTTCCACATTTTCCTCTATTTCTTTGCTCCTATTTGTCTTAGCGTGATAAAATATAGCCTATAGCCTTCCTCGATAAATGGACTATCTAACACTGAAAGAATTTTTCAAATCGGACCAGTAGTTCCTGCGATTAGCGCGTTCAAACAAACTAACAAACTCTTCCGCTTTATAATATTAGTATAGATTTTTCATTCAGAATGTAGCCAATATATCAAGGATCGTACGTATATGAAACTTCTTTATTCTCAGTATATATACTGTATTATCTATGTTCTTTATTCCGTCAACTTAGCTTGTTTTGAATCGTGTTTTTTGGCACAATTTGTTTTTTTTCTTTTTTCTCGAATTGGATAGAATTTTATCTATCGATTATTTCTGTCGTTTTTTTTAATGAATTACAGCTCCAAGTTGCCGAAATTAATAGCAATCCTTTGCCCATTTTCTCTAAAATTTTGCCGAGTTACATATTTTTTAACCGACTTCAAAAAAAAGGAGGTTATCAATTCAACGAGTATGTATGTAATATTTCCAGAACTGCCCAGTTTTTGTATATGTTAATCTATAACAGCTTCTGAACAAATGTGCCAAATTTCAAAAGTGTATGTATGTATGTAGGTATGTATGTTTTATGTTTGTGCACGCATATCTCCGGAACCACATGTCCGATTTTAGTGATTCTTTTTTTATTGTACTAGGTATTGTTCAACTTAGGGAATACTGCAAGTTTCATAAAAATCGGTTCAGTAGTTTTTGAAATAGGGAATTTTAATTCTTAATTACGTACAAAAATTTGAAGTCGGTTTTATCTTTTTAAAATACTATTATTTACTCAACTATTTCATATTAAAGTGGTAAAAAGTAATTCCAACATTTTATAGACGACTTTCTCAACAGTACATTGTATTTTTTTCATACCGTTAAGAGCCCGGGTTACCTTCGAAATTCTCATACATATGTAATACCAAAATCATTTTCTCATACGAAAATATTTAACATTTTTGAGTTATTTTTCAGCTTAAAATAGTAATTACCTAGGTTCCTGTACAAAAATTAATTTCAAAATATTTAAATAGCGAAATCGGTAAATTTCGTATACGGACCCTTAATTGTAAATCAATGAGGATTTTGACATAAGTCCTGTACATTATCTGTCAAATTCTCCATTAAATTGAAGTTTAATCATCATTAATCCTTCGATCGTGGATTCTTGGGAATATATTGTTGTTCTATTGTGTCTCGCTCACCGGTGAGCTTATGGGGCTTGATGGATTAACCTTTAGCTATGGACGCGCGGTCTCACAGACCGCTCATACCCTGCAAGAATCGCATCTACCCTACTTCCCCTTAAGCTTCACACTTGCGGCGCTCAGTAGCTTCAGTTTTAGTCGAAAAATGTATTCTGAAGTAAAAAAAATTGACGCCGATTGCAAGTTTGCAAAGTTATTTCGGTTTGAACTTCAAGCGCGGTCTGTGAGACCCCATTTCCATGCTTCCCATACAAAGAATTATGTTTGTGTTTTCGGAAGTGCACAATCAATGTCCAAATAAAATGTCTTGAAATAACTTCTGTTTATGTTTTTTAGTGAAATTCTTCGTTGTAATAAATGAAAAACTTGGAATCGGTTAAACGATTGGTACATTTCACTGAAAATGTTCTAAGGAACAATTTGGGGTCTAGGAGAGCTAATATTTAGGAAATATTTTTTTACAGCAAAAACTGATTGGATCTGTCTAGATAACTAAAATAAATATTAACCACAATATTTTACATTTACCATGTGAAATGACTGTCAATAATTTTGTCCATGTTCGACCTATGTCAAAATTTTATGTAACATGATCAGAAGTTTAAATTCCATTTTTTATATTTAATATGGCTTATATCAATAGAAAATTAAGGCAAATTTTTTTAAAATTTATGTTTGTTATATAAAAATGTAATTTTTTCGTCACAGGTGAATGAAAGTCTTAAAAGTGACTTTTGCTTAAAATGCTTCATTTTACAATATAATTTAGAATTTTTAATATTTAACTCATACATTCCCTGAATCAATTGTGTGTTAAGGCATTTTTAAGCAAAAATAATACAAAAAAATCTTTCAATTACCTAAAAAACTGATGAAAATACGAGCGGTCTGTCAGACCCCATGTCCATAAGTATGTTACAACTTTTAGATGTCCATAGTTAAAGGTTAAATAGGTCTAAGGCGGCCGTTAAAGACCTCTCCGCGTTGGGAAATATGCTACAATGGATTCCCATGATTGTCACCAATCACCATACATGCAAAGTTGTCGACATGCACTATCGACTTGCTAATATTTTAGGGGTGTGGGTTGTGGCATTTGGAAGCAATTACGGAAATTATTATGTCCGAAAGTAGATGACGAAATCCATAGAAAATCTAGAATAAAACGGTCGTCCTTATCTCGATTATACTGAAAAAATTTCAGCATTTATAAAATGCCTGAAAAATCGTCGTGGTCTGGCAGCTGGCTGCCCTTTTCTGCTCTTACGCCCGAATACTGGAACGTCTCTCAAATATTTAAATGCTGCTTAAATTTTTGAGTACAATTTATACGAAAATTTCGTATTCTCAAACGCAAATTTTAACTTCCAGTTAGTTAAAAGTGGATCTCCAAATAAGTTGTACTCAGGCTCCACATGAACACCACTTAGCAAAAAAATTCGTATACTCGATAGTTACTCAACTTTTTTTAGCTGTCAAATGATCTGTCAAACTGATTTAAGCGTCGCTTGCGTTTAAGAGTGGTCAAGAGGTCTCTTAAATCTATATTTACGGTAAAAAGCGTGTGTATAAAGTTAAATTATTGTCTTTATCGTCGCTATCTAGTCTTTCTGACCATGAAAGGCCGACCGTGAGTCGCCGCCGAAATAATGCTCAATGCGTTTGAAAAATACAACGATGCATTTACGTTTTACAAGTTTACAATATACACCTACATTTTTATGAAAATAGTATATTGATATTAATGTTATTTGTAAATTACTTTTAAACTAATAATTAGAGCATATACTTTTCCGAGGTAGTATAATTACAACCACGTTTCTTTTTTGTCTCCATAATATAATATTATAATTAGGTATGTATTATTGCAGAAATGTATTTTCTTGGACAAAATGTTTTCCACAAAGAAAATAATCTAATCACTACGGTCGATCTTCTTCTTCTTTTTGATAATGTCAATCGGTCGGTCTTCAAACATGTCAATTGTCAGTTGTCACTCAAAAGACCGTTCCATTCTACGTATGGTTGCATTGTTGTAAAATTTAAAGTCGATTTCGGATTTTCTATTGTAATTAATCAGAAAATAATGTTAAAAATTGTCATGTCTTTAATTAATTTAAATATATTTAATGAAAACAAATAGTAATTAAATGATTTTTAGTGAACTTTTTATTTGTACAATCAAGTTAGATCTAGCGTAAAATGTAACATTGTAAATGTTGCCATGATGTAAATATTTGGCGGCTACTCACATGGCTACTTACGTGAGTACCATAAGAAATTGTCTGAGTGGCGTTTGTGTATATCACTTAAATATGGGAAACGCTTACATTTAAATGCCCTTCAACTGATTGATGTATTTGAGTGACGTTCCAGTATTCGGCCGTTAGAGTCTTAGGCCATAGACGACTCTTTACGTTCGTAAACGCTCGCGCCGCCGCATGAGTAAATGTAGAGTCAGCCGAGTTCATAGTGTAGTATAAGCCGTTTGTTATGCCCGTATTTTTAACGGACTTCCAAAAAGAAGGAGGCTATATGCTCGGCTATGGATATTATATTTTTTATGCACAAAACTCCAAATTATTGTTTTCTAACCGACAAGCGACCGTATAAACTTGTCGCTCCACTTTTATTCTGTTTATTTATGTCTTGTTCACATTTTCCACCTGCTTGGTCATTTCCGATTAGGATTCGTTTGTACGACTTACCTTATAATTTTGAAGATACACTTAATTCCGTATAGACAAAAATGTTTTTTAGCGTTTCTAGTAACGATACACTATTGGAAAGCACGACTCTTTACCATTGTAAAGGTCTTTAATAAGTTACATAGTACTGAATATACTTAGTATAATGCTGAAAGTTGTTAGACATTGAAAATAAAAAAACCGGCCAAGTGCGAGTTGGACTCGCCACTAAAGGGTTCCGCAGCAGCAATAAGGTTTATTTCTATAAAATTAGGTTTTTGATTTATTTTTATATTATTTTAGTTGATTTAATGAAAGTTAAATTATTAAGGTTTACCATTTATGACGTACTAGCGACCCGCCCAGGCGTCGCGCGGGTATAAAATATATAGCCACTGAAAAAAATATGCCTATAGCCTTCCTCAATAAATGGGCTATGTAACACTGAAATAATTTTTCAAATCGGACCAGTAGTTCCTGAGATTAGCGCATTCAAGTTAGCCCTTTCAAATAATTTTCCCCGTTTTTTCCACATTTTCCTCTATTTCTTCGCTCCTATTAGTCTTAGCGTGATAAAATATAGCCTATAACCTTCCTTGATAAATGGGCTATCTAACACAGAAAGAATCATCGAAATTCGTGGTGTAGTTTTAAAGATTAAAGGGAACAAAGGGACATGAGGGAAAAAAAGCGACTTTGTTTTATATTATGTATAGATAAAAAAACCGGCCAAGTGCGAGTTGGACTCGCCACTGAAGGGTTCCGCAGCAGCAATAAGGTTTATTTCTATAAAATGAAAAGGTTTTTGATTTATTTTTATATTTTAGTTGATTTAATGAAAGTTAAATTAAGGTTTACCATTTATGACGTATAAAAAAAAACTACTTGATAGATCTAGTTCAAACCAATTTTCGTTGTAGTTTTTATATTCTTTAGAAGTTAGAGGGGGGGACACACATTTTACCATTTTGGAAGAGTCTTTCTCGCAAACTATTCAGATTAGAAAAAAATGATATTAACTAGAAACCTTAACATGATTTTTGAAGACCTATCCATGATACCCTATACGCGTAGGTTAGACGAAAAAAATTTTTTTTTGTTTCAGTTGTACCTATGGGGACCCCTAAAATTTTTAATAATTTTTCCATTTTTGTATCAAAATTTTAATGCGGTTTACAGACTACATCTACTTACCAAGTTTCAATAGTGTAGCTCTTATAGTTACGTAGAAAAGTGGCTGTGACATACGGACGGACAGACGGACAGACAGACAGACATGACGAATCTATAAGGGTTCCGTTTTTTGCCATTTTGGCTACGGAACCCTAAAAAACTACTTGATAGATCTCGTTCAAACCAATTATCGTTGGTAGTTTTTATAGTAATACTAGCTGTCCCGGCAAACGTTGCTTTGCCATAATATAAAGTATTTCGCCCATATTATTTTATTGAAGTGACTAAATAAGTATGTCGCCATGGCAACGTCGATCGCTTCCCGTCGCAAAAACAATGGTCGCCGTCAGTCTCAGGTTGTAATCATTTACTATTATTTATTCAACAAATGCACTTATCAATATATAAAGTACCGAGTAGCCGATTCTCAGACCTACTGAATATGCATATAAAATTTGGTAAAAATCAGTAAAGCCGTTTCGGAGGAGTTCGCTGACTAACATTGTGACACGAGAATTTTATATATAAGAAGAATAAGATATTTTTATTAATCTTAAACTTAAAATTAACTCTACTTTAAGCGCAGTACAGCTCCATTTATATAACGATTATCAACTATTATATTTATAGTAATATGTACGTATTTTTTTTTTAGAATAATCATGCTCCTACTTTAGAAATTAGAGGGGGGGGGGACACATTTTACCACTTTGGAAGAGTCTCGCAAACTAATCAGATTAGAAAAAAAAATGATGTTAGAAACCTCAATATGATTTTTGAAGACCTATCCATAGCCTATACGCGTAGGTTAGACGAAAAAAATTTTTTTTGTTTCAGTTGTACCTATGGGGCCCCTAAAATTTTTAATAATTTTTTCCATTTTGTATCTAAATCTTAATGCGGTTCACAGACTACATCTACTTACCAAGTTTCAATAGTATAGCTATTTATATTATAGTTTCGGAGAAAAGTGGCTGTGACATACGGACGGACAGACACACAGACAGACAGACAGACATGTCATGAGGGTTCCGTTTTTTTGCCATTTTGGCTACGGAACCCTAAAAAAATAATTTGCGATTTATGCAATACTAGATGATGCCCGCAACTCCTTTGTGCCAAAATTCGTTTACCGCGCGGTAACCGTACATTTTCCGGGATAAAAAGTATCCTATATCCTTTCCTGGGACCCAAAGTATCTCCATGCCAAATTTCAGTAAAATCGGTTCAGCGGTTTGAGCGTGAAGAGGTAACAGACAGATAGACACACTTTCGCATTTATAATATTAGACATAATATATTTGCCTGTTTGCAATTACAAATCAATCAATTAAAATTCTCCGAATCTTGAACGATTTTGAGGATGTTTTGTATGCTTTAATCTGAAAATACATAGTTATTGTTACAAAAGCATTTTAAAACGAGTGCCGCCTCTCACCTCGGTGGCCGCGGGCCCTAATGCCGTTTCGCGTCCCGCGTCTTTTTGCGCCTCCCCTCTTCCCCTCCCTCCTCTCCCGTTTCCCTTAATGCCAATAATGGGCCCGGTATATCCAATCCTAAATGTACGATGTTTTGAAATACGTCTATTGTATACAAATGGCTGCTAACATCGCTTCTCTATATTTTTGCTGACTCTTTAATCTCGAAATGGCGAATTTATGATTTTGTTTGATATGTTATTTAAATAAGTTATTACTTATTTGTTACTACTAATATACGTTGTTTATGTTTTGATATGATTTAAAAATAATTTATGGGGACACGTATTTTTGGTTGAAAAAAGTAGAGCGACGTTCTTAACTACGTGAGATAAAAATTTTCAAAGTATTTAATGTCATGTTTTTTTAAATGAACTTTTGAAGACAGGTTTTGTGAGTTTACGCGAGTGTATATTCACGTTCTTACTCTACCTCGCCGCAATTTTACAGCCCGCAGCGCTAACGTAGAGTTGCCATAGGTCTATTAATGACCTTTTTCATTCTCATATTACTCAAACACTTAAGGAAGCTTTATATCCTAAAAAGTCGAAATTTACATTGGGGGACGATATAATATTAGAATTCATAATAATGCATAGAGATTGTTCAATTTCATAACAGCTGTTTGTTGTATTTTTGTATATTTAGGTGTGGTCAATGTCAATATGTATAACAATATATTGAATACAAATAATTAGTTGTGTCGGGTGGTAACGAGTAGCCGGGTGGCGCGGGCAGACGCCACCCCTCGTCGCGGCAGCGAGCTCAGCCCGGGGTTACCAGATATCACGTGATTATTAGCATTCCGGTATTATACAAGATGTCACAAAACTAAATGAGAATACTAGTCACTTTGACTTCACTGATAGTGATAAATCATGAGTTTTCCAATGCAAAACACAAAAAGTGGCTCGTTCAGCGCTGCTACTTTCACAGTGAACTCATATAAAGGAACACATACACCCCCTTAAGTATTATCACTTAGTTTTGTTACACTCTGTATTTAAAGGAATGTGTTGTATTTTTTTTAAATGTTTTTCCGTTTCCGTAAGTTTTTTTGCAAACGAAATTTGATAAAAAATTATGCACTTTTTCGGTATTCGAAGTTCATAATATCTCCATGCTGAATTTCATCTAAATCGGTGAAGCGGTTTTACCGTAAAGTGGTAGTAGGCACTTTCGCATTTATAAGATTGGTATAAGTACTGGATTTAACATAATTAACTGCCAAATAAGGGGGGGGGGGGGGGGGGCGGTGTTACATAAAGAAAGTTTTTTTTATTCTTTTACATATTTTTATATTATATTTATTTTATACTTAAGAGCCCGTCCTCTCTTTTCTACTGCTCTCTTCACACTCACGCCCGTCTTTCATATGCCAGGTGAAAAAGGACGATCGCCAAGTTAGCGGGCAGATAGAGATTTTCTGTTTTTAAAGGGTTTTTTTATATATTGATGTGGTAAAAAGTAATTCCAACACTTTATAGACGACTTTCTCAACAGTACATTGTATTTTTTTCATACCGTTAAGACGTCAATACAATCCATAAAAAGGTGATATTCTAAACCTTTTACAGCAAAAATCACAAAACTGTTGCGGGTTTGAGTTGGATTATTTAAAGATACTTAAAAAAATAAAAAATCTAGCTCCAACACTATATTATAATTGAAATGATCTTACATGTTGTGCATTAAAACTTATAGAAATACTGTATTTTAATTGTTAAATCACGTCTGTTAAATGAGCGAAATCGGCAAAATTTCGTAGACGGGCTCTTAAAGGTTATCATGGCACTACATTTTTTGATTTAAATGATATTGAGCTACCTGAAAATTGAAGAGTTGGGGTCTGGGGATGTGGTATGAAAAAGGACATTGCAATTTGCAACTCCGCAAGGCCCTATCGAAGCTGTTGTAAGGGCTCACACATAACTGCGAATTCATATCGCATCGCCAATCTGCGACACAATTCATAATAAAAATACATTATGATACGATGCGAATCCGCATTTTTCTGCGGGAGTCCCTATTACCCACCTATTACCGATTCAGGTGGAATTAGAAAGCCATGGCAACCCCGCGAGGTGCTATGACGCTACCTCCACACGCCGCACGAGCTGTCTTCGCCGGAACCGGTCCTCGTATCGCCTACTTTAATATTAATCTAATGAATGAAATACGAATTACATATAAACGTATGTGACCCTAATTCGTTGTTTCAACATTGCCTTTTTGTTGCCCGTATGGTAGTTTCTAGAACTCATCGACGAAACCTGAATCAAAGTAATAGTGTGTATATTAATTTGTGTTTGATGACAAAAATAATTGTAAGAATATTACTGTAGATCATATTTATATAAATAAACAGGGAGGAGAAGGAACTAATAATGTAGAACTTTTTGCTGTCTACAAGTGTATAGCCCCTGAAAGAAAAAATAAAGATATTAAATACGGGCATTTGCTATGTTAGGAGGGCTAACTGTAATCTGTAAATATGTAATAAAATATAATTACAATATATGTATAATAATTATTTGTATTTTGCGGAACAAAAACGTAACGATTTTACGACAAGGTTATTATTGTCTCACAATCGACAAGACGTGTGGCCAGTTCACTAGAACATTCGATTGTACTTCAGGTGATCCATATTTCCATAGTCATAAGGTCGATATTATGGTGTACGTGGACTGTACATAATGTATATTGTATGCGATGGTCATAGGAAAATAGCTTCTAATATTCAGTATTTAGGCGTCTAGGATTCCTAGACTAGGAATGGCTGGTTGGCTAACCTAAGAGGGACCTCGCACTACATAGGTACCTACGTCATTCAAAATGTAGAGACTGGCAGTACTCTACTACCACAAATGACGTAGGTTGTAGATACTTGTAGAGGCATTTGCATTCTGCACAGCATTAATATCAGTCCACTCGTTTTGGAGCTGAGATGCTCATGGGTAGAGAACTAAAGACACGGAAATTCGGGTAACGCACATGCCAACAGTGGCACTTCCGGTATTGCGGAATGCGGATGTCCATGTGCGATACGTTTGGTCATTTGCCCCCTTGTTTTTGTTAGGATATAAAAGTTTAGTATTTTATGGTACTTGTCTTATAAGAACATTATTTTGTCAACGATTCTAAAAGTCTGCACCGCTTGTGGTAGCCTTGACAAACTCAATACATATTTCATTCATAATGTATTAGACATACGTCATCTGATGCCTCTACGTGACTTCCCCGTGAGTTTTTAGGGAGCTGTCTATTATTAGAAGCTAGAAAACATGTTTTTGGATAAAATTTGCATTGACGGCAAAAAGTGTTTTAAAACTGCTTAGGGGTATTTGGGTACTGGACAGTGGACTCGTCTGGTCAACTTTTTTAATTTTCTTCTTGCCTATATCCGTTCCTATATCCGTCCGTATGAAACGTTTGCCTCAAACCTAACTGTTACTCTGTAGTGGGTGTCCACAGACGATCGTAATCGCTTCCGCGAGGTTTGCTCATCTCCCACTTTAATGGTATTAAAAAGTAAACATACCTCCATAACTTTTTTATTGAAATTGTATTAAATACAAATTAATAACAAAAGACAATTGTGAATTCCAGTGGCAATGGAGGAGGAATCTAGCGAGACGGCGAGCGGTGAGGGGCTGCCGCCGAAGCAGCGGCATCAGGCGAAGCACCGCGAGCTGTTCCTGTCGCGGCACGTGGAGACGTTGCCCGCCACGCACATCCGCGGCAAGTGCACCGTCACGCTGCTCAACGAGACGGAGTCGCTGCTCAGCTATCTGAACAAGGATGTGAGTATGTACCGCGCCGAGGGGTGTGCTATGTGTGGTGATGTGGTATGTCGATGGTGTGTGGTGTAAGATGGTTGGACGTCGATGCAATGTACAAAAGCCGGGGGTGTGTGTGATGTATGGTATGTCGATGTGTGTTGTGTTGGACCGTGGACGTCCATGCGATATACATAATATTAGTAAAGATACATGACATACAAGATCCAGCTTAGGGAAGAACATACTTTCCCCCAAATGTAGATCTTTCGATCGACCGGGGTGGTATTAGGTCAGGTCGAAAACCATTTAACATACTCGTATTATGTAGCTTTATTTGTATGTCAGTCGCGTTGACTTCAGATACTTGGCGCGATTTATGATTGTACGATTATTTCGCTACAGTGTACTAAAGGAATGCGTTTGTTTTTTGGGAAACGTCATTTCTGGCATAGGTGATTGATGGGTTGGGGTTTGTGTCATTTTGTAGGCAAGGAGCTCATAATTTTCACGTTTGGAAGGGCTAGTTTGGATTGAGTGCAGTCGGCTAAAAGCATTCAGTAAACAAAGATCTCAAAACCAAGAATGAAATATAAACGAGTCATTTTTAGGGTTCCGTAGCCAAAATGGCAAAAAACGAAACCCTTATAGATTCGTCATGTCTGTCTGTCTGTCTGTCTGTCTGTCCGTCCGTATGTCACAGCCACTTTTCTCCGAAACTATAAGAGCTATACTATTGAAACTTGGTGAGTAGATGTGAACCGCATTAAGATTTTGATATAAAAATGGAAAAATTATTAAAAATTTTAGGGGTCCCCATAGGTACAACTGAAACAAAAAAAAAATTTTTCGTCTAACCTATGCGTATAGGGTATTTATGGATAGGTCTTCAAAAATCATATTGAGGTTTCTAATATATATTTTTTTCTAATCTGAATAGTTTGCGAGAGAGACTCTTCCAAAGTGGTAAAATGTGTGTCCCCCCCCTCTAACTTCTAAAGTAGGGGCCTGATAATTCTGAAAAAATTATTATAAAAACTACCAACGAAAATTGGTTTGAACGAGATCTAACAAGTAGTTTTTTTATACGTCATAAATGGTAAACCTTAATTTAACTTTCATTAAATTAACTAAAATATAAAAATAAATCAAAAACCTTTTAATTTTATAGAAATAAACCTTATTGCTGCTGCGGAACCCTTCATGGGCGAGTCCAACTCGCACTTGGCCGATTTTAAATACTACGCTCGGTCATTCAGGTACTAATATAAATAAGCGGCTGTTAGGCGATAAACAGTTTATTTGATTTAATGTTTTGTGGATGTAATCTTATTGACTTTATTTCCTAAGCGGTCGTTAAAATAATATAATTAACGTTAATATTAGTCGTTTATAAAATCTACATGTTGTCGGAAGCTGACTAATAAACATTGCAAAGTGTTTAGTTAACCATAAGATATATTTTTTAATTAATTTTTAATTATAAGTAGACATTTACTCTGGTTGCTACGTACATAAGTAGATAATAATTAAATGCAATAAAATGCAGGAATTCGTTTGTCACGCGGGAATCGAACATTTTCCGAGCCAAAAACGATCCTCAAGTCAATGTGACTTCATACCTAATTTGACCGTAATCGGTTCACCGCTTTACACATGAAGAGATAACAGACCGACAGGCTGACTTTTGCGGACATATTCCATAATTTAGGCTTTAGAAAAGTAGCTAGACTTGAGTTTTGTAGACAGGTCTTATAGCTAATAGCTATTAGCTATAACGTCTGTATACAAAATGTAGATTTTTATTAATAAGGGGGCTAGTATGTAATATAAAATATATGTGACGATATATGATATAGCATCTACGCCAACTAATAAGGAAATGAGCGTGCACTTGTCAGAGCTATCTCGTATCGCTGTCCGGGCTTCCTGTTGCTGTTTTATTGTCCTATATTGTATGAAGATTAATCGTTATACGTTGTTTAGTTCTTTGGTTTACCACTAATCTACCATCGGTGGTAGCGTGGTAGGTGCAAGTCACGTCTAAGTTGCCCCCTAGATGATCAATTTTACTGTGCAATATCATTGAACAAATTATTTGACAATAAGGTTGAAAGGCGAGCGCGTTCAAAATTAACCCTAGAGTCTAGACTCTAGAATCTAGACGGTCAATAATATTGCATAATACGTGATGTTGCACAATAAAATTGATCGTCCAGGGGCCCGCTTATGTCGGTTGCTTCTTATAGGGGTTATATTTACTTTCTACGAATATGGTTCAACAATATTGAATGACGGATCGAAACTATGATGATGATGACTACGATCGAATGTATTTTCAATTTTGTGTAAGAACTCAGGAAAGCACTGTAGGTTCTTGCAACATGTTCCTAAGTACCTTTGCTTGGTTTCGAAATCTTTAGTTTTCAAAGGACAAACTTTGCAAAAGATACATAAATTAAAAACCACGTAAGCAAGTACTGTGAAGCATTTTGAATGCAATAATATTGTTCCAAATTTTAATACACTTATTTTCTTTTGTTTCAGGATGCATTTTTTTATTGTTTAGTATTTGATCCTTCACAAAAGACTTTATTAGAAGATAAGGGAGAAATCAGAGTTGGAAGTAGATATCAGACTGAAGTAACTAATTTATTAAAAGAAGGTGAGTTGTCTCAGTTTTAAATTATACTTGCTTGCGTTATTAATTATTATAATAACATGCAATGCAACATTTAATTAACAAACTACCTATGAGTTATTAATAATGTCCAAGCGTAAGATCTTTTATTTTTATAGAAGAGCATGCTGAAAACCTATATTGCCTAAAGACTAAAGTAGAACTAATCATAATATTAAAAAAGGCTTGTTTGAATATTAAGTAGCATTGCAACTGTAGAAAAGAAATACTAACAAAATATTGTAAGAATAAAACAGGGTTTCTCAAACTTTCGGCTCCACGAACCCCTGTTAAAATTTCCAGGTAACAGCGAACCCCTTACTAACTAATGAAACACATAAAGTGCCAAAAGAGTGCCGCGCGTTATCAAGCCACTATTACGTAAATCCTGTCGCGAACCCCCTGCCCTCAAATGGCGAATCCCTAGGGGTTCGCGTACCTCGCTTTGAGAAACTCTGGAATAAAACAATAGATTTTCTCTATCGAGATGTATTTTCCTTTATATTGACATAAACAAAAACCATAGAGGTGGAATGTGATTAAGTATCTTTATCTTTCCACCTTTCAGGCGATATTTATATTATTTAATTCCTTACTATTTATTATAAAAGTATAACTAATAACTACTCTTATTCTATAAACTTTGTCACTTGCTGTGCTTGTGCTTGTAGTCGCTTACCCGAGAGAAACAAAACGGTTCTCTCGGGTAAGCGACTACAAGCACAGTATCATTGAACAGTTTATTTGACAATTAGATTGAAGGCGCGTGATGTTCAATATCAACCCTAGACGGTCAATAATATTACGCAATACGTGATATTGCACCATAAAATTGCTCATCTAAGGGCCGGCTTATATTTCTATAATCTGTCTCGCTCACACTTCAAGCGAAGAGGACGGTCGCGTGAGCTCGGATTCTAACTCTCTTTCTATAACCTTTCTAAAAAACTTCTAACTCTTTTTCTATAATCTTTGTCACTTGCTGTTTTGTCTCACGCGGGCAAGCGACTAAAAGTCCAGTATCGTATTATGCTCAGCCTTGTATATCTGTCTCGCTCACACTCATGTATCTCCCCCAGGCGAGGAGGACGGTCGCGTGAGCTCGGAGTTAGAGACGCTGGTGTGGACGCCTATGCACGGGCTGACGGACCGGCAGATCGACCAGTTCCTGGTGGTGTCGCGGTCGGTGGGCACGTTCGCGCGCGCCCTCGACTGCTCCTCCAGCGTCAAGCAGCCCTCCTTGCACATGTCCGCCGCGGCCGCCAGCCGGGATATCACACTGGTAAGGGATACGAGAGCTAGTAAATCGAAACTAAGTGTCTCAACACACTAGGCCGAAAAAATGCGGCCGAAGTTCGGTATGATTACGCCTGCAACGTATTTTAAATTGCTGATGATACACCATGCCGAAATTATGTCGCGTTATATTGTATGCGTAACGCATTGCAAGCGTAATCATGCCGAACTTCGGCCGCGTATTTTCGGCCTAGTGTGTTTAGACACTAAGGGCCTGTTTCACCACTTCCCGATAAGTGCTGGATAGGCTATCCACAAATTATCTGACAGATACTCCATCTGTCATATTAGTTGTGGATCCGGCACTTATCAGGAACTGGTGAAACAGCCCCTAATCTGATAAATAACAATTTTGAGTGGACCAATAAGTTGCAATACAGAAAATATGCAGCTCTCATTCCCAGTTTCTTGTCAAAATTTTAATCGATACAATTTAACAAAAGGCAATTCAGATAGACTATATGTATATTCTAAGGGCCTGTTTTTAACACTTCCTGATAATGTGCCGGATAGGCTATCCACAACTTATTTGACAGATTTTCATTGATGTAGTAGCTGTGTAGAGCGATCTGCGATGGAGCGTCGCAACACTTCCCGACGCATAGTACTAGAGCAAAATGTCGCGCAGCTCCGCTGCAATGGAATATTTGGCCGTGATGTATCACGTCGTTCCTCTCAAGTGTAGTTTTAGTTTGAGGTTTTTAGACATAAAATATATCTTTTTACTGACCCTTTTGATTGGCTATCATTCATATCAAATTGTTAGCTACTCAACGAAGCTATCACGTCGGGGTCACCAATTTATGGACGCCTAACGTTGCGTGTGGCGGGAGAAAAGGTAAATCTTTCGACCGAACGACTAGCGAGATAGCATGCTCGGTCAGGCCGAAGCCGCTGACGTCATTTCAGACGTTGTATATAATATCTTGCCGTTCTCCGAAACTTCGATAGCGCGATGCAGGGGAAAACCGTTTTCAGGCTCAAACAATCGTACGAGAATGCTGCGTCCTACTCTAACTAACGAGAAATGACGTTGTTAGAGCAGGATGCGGCATTCTCATTCGACTCAAACAGAGTCTCAAACCGGTTTCGTAGTAGGCCTACAGGATTGTGAGGCTAATTATGGGTACCGCCACATTATTATGTTCTTCTTAGAAATGTCATGATGGTCGTATTTTGGTGCAGTTCCACGCGATGGACGCGCTCCACAAGAGCGGGTACAGCATAGAGGCGGCGCTGTCGTCGCTGGTGCCGCCGTCAGGGCCGGTGCTGTGCCGCGACGAGATGGAGGAGTGGTCCGCCTCCGAGGCCAACCTATTCGAGGAGGCGCTCGACAAGTACGGCAAGGACTTCGCCGATATACGGCTCGACTTTGTGAGTATAGTACACAAATACAGTTGTAGCAGAGAAGACAGAACTATAGAGTACCTCGACTTCAAACAAACGGGCGAATGTCACTTTCAACATGTTTCACAATGCTGAGTAAAGGTAGCATTCGAATCAAGACGATCGCAACGCAAGACCGCGACCCACTACTTTATATGAAGTGCTGACGATGCAAGCGACCGAGTCGCGCGTCACGCTCATAAGGCAGTACCGTGGCGCGACCGACACAAAATGACCGTATTTTCTTTGCACGAAGACAAAATATTAATTGCTTTCGTATAGGTCGCGCGACTCGGTCGCGTAGATTCGTAGGTAGCTGTGGCCTCGCGACCTGCGGCAGTCTCGCGTCACGGTCGTCTTGATTCGAATGCTACCTTAACGCATTAATGCTTTGTTCAAACCTACGCGAGACTGCGAAGCGGGAGCGTCAAGTTGCGTCAAGTTGTCGCGGTCGCTAATATATACTGTAGTCGATAATACTGCGCGCGCCGGCCGATATTACTATACTACGTCAAACGTATTAATTTCGAGATCTCTCCTGAGTCGGCCTACTCGATAGTTCTGTTTATTCTGGTTGTAGGCTGTCCATTGACGGCATCCCTTTTAAAAACCCCAGAACAACACTGCAAAAACCATAGATAAAGTATTATAGTATAGATGTAATCTTAGCCCGTCATCGCGTGGCCATTTTGTGCTTATTTTCATACAAGTAGTGTGCGTTTATTTTCTTGAATATTTCTATTTGTCGATCAGTTTGAAGCACATTATAATATAGAAAAGAAAGTCATTTAGTTCATGATATGGATAAACTATAGTTCAAGTAATGAGAATCCGTAACCACACGTAAAAAGTTATGCAATTTTTGTAGACAAATTAATAATTGATGTGACATTTTTAGCACTAATGCCTTATATAGCACGAATAAGAGATTATGAAAAATATAAATTATCTTTTTAGCTTACAAAAATACCGATTGAAAAGCCCAAAAAACGTTGTTCAAAACTTACGTATTTAATGTTAAATCCACGTGTTTGAGGCATTGTTTGGCCATTCTTATGATTTATTATTTAGCGGAACCACAAAACACAACAATATCTAGCATAAAATATTCACTAAAAACCTTTATTAACACTTTTTTTACATGAAATATGCAGACCGAATCCTTTGTTATGTCCTAGTAAGTAGGACATAACTTTTTTAGTGTTTCAATATTTAGTAGTAAATTTAGTAAAAAAAATTTATACTTACACAAAAATTTTTATTTTTAGTGTTTAAATATTTTGAAGTCAATTTTTGTACAGGAACCTAGGTAATTGCTATTTTAAGCTGAAAAATAACTCAAACATGTTAAATATTTTCGTACGACAAAATTATTTTTGACCGACTTCCAAAAAGGAGGAGGTAATACGTTCGGCTGTATGTATCTTTTTTTTTTTTTTGTATGTTCCTCGGTCACTCAGCCGTTTGTGGTCCGATTTTCAAAATTCTTTTGGTTTTGTATAGGGTTTAACTCGAATTTGGTACCATGTTCACAAAAGTGGTGAACTGATGATGGGATCCTTGAGGAATCGAGGGGACTCCTTGAAATTTGTATGGAAACATATAGTGATTTCAATTTTTTCTGAAGCATTCGAGGTAAATGCTACCAAAAAGTAAGACTTTGTACCAGGTTATACCCTGGATCCGAAGGTACCGAACATAACTTTTGAATGCTTATAGGTACATGTTCGGGGAATTCGGCGTTGTTTAAACAACTGAAAGCATAAGCCAACACATAAATTTGATTAATCATCATCATCACAACTATAATTATACCATGGTCATCACACTATGATCCGATTATTGGTACTTTTCGTGATATTTTGCATCGAAGCAGATGTTTTTGACGATGATTTCACTGTTTGTGGACCGATTTTCGAAATTTTCGTGTTGTTGTATAGGATATAATCTTAATTTTGTATAACAATTACGAAAGTGATGAGCTGATGATGAGATCTATGAGCAATCAAGGGAAATCCTTGAAATTTATCAAAACGCTCATAGTGGTTAAAATGTTGTTTCTAGTAAGTTAAACATATATTACGAATAAGAGAAATTTCATACAAAGGTGTCTCTTGGTCCAAAGGCACTGAACAGAACTCCTGAACCTTTAAAGATAAAAGTTTGGAAATTGCAGCATCGCTTAGATAACTGCAAGCATTTGCCACAATTTTGCTTACAGTAACATAATGTACTGAATAGTTAACTTTCGCATTGGTTATTTACGCATAAAGCCTTATTTTGTAGACAACTCTAAAAAGAGTGAAATTATTGTTTTTAACAAAAAAATGAAAACCGACTTCCAATGTAAAAACAATCGTAATATGAACTAAAAAGTATTAAATAACTCTTTAGTGCCTTTTTCAGAATTTGTCTAAATCTCAACTATTTCTGTACATATTACAGTCTTCATTACTTTGAAGTCGTACAGAGCAAGTACGTCAGTAAATACTTTTAATACGGAGGAACTATATACGGTTTGCTTGGAATAGGTAAAAGTAATCTACAAAGTATATTCTATAAAAATGTAAATTATGATGTATCCTTTAGGCTTTAACAAGTTGTTTATATTCAGCTGCCATGGAAGACGTTCAAGAACCTAGTGGAGTACTACTACATGTGGAAGACGACGGACCGCTACGTGCAGCAGAAGCGCGTCAAAGCCGTGGAGGCCGAGTCCAAGCTGAAGCAAGTGTACATTCCCAACTAGTGAGTGTTTGTACCGACCCGTCTTTACTATTAATTCATATTCTGTTGCCGTTTTCGTTGGAGCTTCTTTTAGGTTAGTGACTGTGGTATTTGATGAATAGGGCAAATGATATACTGTGCCTGCCCCCCCCCCCTCAAAGATTTATGGAAACCCCCCCCTACATAGAATCATCGCTACGCCCATGACTGCAGATGTAATTTCCTATCACGTACACGGCGCTGTGTCCGGTAATCAATTTATTAAAACTGTATATTGGCTGTAGGGAAATCAATTTGATCTTTGACAGGTATCTCTCTGTACAAAAGTTATTTTTTTACTCTGTGGCTTCATACTATCAGTGTCAATAGCACGTTAATGAGGTACCGTTATCGTTGCAGCAACAAGCCAAACCCCGCGCTGATCACCGCGTCGGGCGGCAGCGGTAAGGGCGCGGTGCTCAACGGCGGTACCAACGGCACCGCCGCCCTCGCTGCGAACGTCTGCGCCTCCTGTCAAGGTAATACGCCCTAATGACTTACTAGGAGTCCGCTCCGACTCCGCCCTTGGTACATACATAGCCTATAGCACTCAGGAACATCTTAGAATGAAGAAAGAATTTTTGAAATCGGTCCAGTAGTTCCTGAGGTTATCGCGTTCAAACAAACAAAAAAACTCGTCAGCTTTATAATATTAGTAAAGATGTAATAAAAACGAAACAGTAAGCGGAAGATGTACGGTCAAGTAACTATAAGGCTGCGTTTCCACCAGAGCTGCGTTGCGAGGAATAAAACGTAACGCATAGGAGCAATGCATACAGATTAATAGACAGAAATCACGGGGAAAACAAATGTGATCACATGCTAGCTATTAGACCAATATATTTCATCAAATCATTTCTATAGTCATAAATGTTAAAAGTTAAGTACTCAATTAAACTATGTACAGTGGCTGTCAGATTAGCTTTTGATCTCTGTTACTGTGTAATAAGTTCAAGAAGTGGCACTCTGAATTTGTTTTTTCCTGCAATATTAACATCTTTGATCAGAAATAAGTCTTTTCTTGCAACAATTTACTTGAAGACTAATGTATTGACTATAAATTTGTTTTCAGTTACAAATTCAAACCAGTGGTACACATGGGGCCCGCCGCACTTACAGTACAGATTGTGCGGCGCCTGCTGGCAATATTGGAAGAAATATGGCGGACTAAAGGTATGTTTTTATTGACTCACCTAGTTACTGAAATAATTCTTTAGGAGTCAGTTTTACAATTTTCTATTTATAGTCCGCGCGGAACTAGTTGGCCGCGCCTTAGTTTCGAAACTCTAAACACACTAGGCTGAATTACGCCGGCGTAAATTTCGCCGCTTTTACGCCGCGTTTTAACGTCATACAAAATACGGGCGGAACGCGAGAGACGACATACTATTCCGCCGTATTTTGTATGCGATTGGGTCTAAACACACTAGGCTGAATTACGCCGGCGTAAATTCCGCCGCGTTTAAATTGCATACAAAATACGGGCCGAATACTAGAGGTGACACACTATTACGTCGCGTTTTGTATACGTTTGACATTTGCGGCGGAAATTACGCCGGCGTAATTCAGCCTAGTGTGTTTAGACACTTTGACATTTGCGGCGGAATTTACGCCAGCGTAATTCAGCCTAGTGTGTTTAGACACTTCGGTAGGGACAGGGGTGAGGGGGCGGGTTGCTTGCTGCTCGCAACGCACATGAGATTAGACAGTGACGACCAATCTCGCGATATCGTGAACAATAATATTATTTAATTAATGAAAAGAATAAATTAAAGACAATTGATCAGTTTTATATTCTACATTTTTGACATCGGTATTCCGTTTTTAGGGTTCCGTAGTCAACAAGGAACCCTTATAGTTTCAATCTGTCTGTCCGTCTGTCTGTCTGTCCGCGGTTTTGCTCAGAGACTATAGGAACTACAAAGCTGTAATTTGGCATGAATGCATATATTAATAATGGCAACAAAATGGTACATGGAATCTTAAAAAAATATTTTTTATGGTACCTTCCATACATATCAAGCGGGGATGAAAATTTTTTTTCGCGTTCACCCAATCGTGTGGGGTGTCGTTGGATAGGTTTTTTTAAAAATATTATGAGTATTCATAGATCATTTTCTGATTTAGGGATCCGTTTGTGAAATATTAAGTTTTAAAGTGGAAAAAATCGTTAGAGTCCAGTGTCTCCCCCTTCTACCAGCTAAACGGTTGCTTCTGGAAACGTAAAAAAATTCACGGGTGTAGGAAATATGCTGAATTTAAAAGGAAAACTATCACGGCCAAGAAGACTTCATAAGTTATTGAGTAATAGTCGATCAACTAAAAAAATGTATTCGGCGAAGTATAAAACAACTTTTCGTTCAAATTCCTTTGAAAATAACTGAGATGATGTTGTTAGTAGTGTAAAACACGTTATAAATGTACATTCATTGACCATACAAAAAATTTAAGAAAACTAGCGGTACTACGGAACCCTTTATTGCGCGTGGCCCGACACGCACTTGGCTGGTTTTTTTAAAAACCCATGCACTTTAAATATTACTAGAGATCGCCCAATGGTCGAAATTCGACCTTACTTGCAAGTTGCAACGACATTAGGACTACTACCTATATTTTGTAAAAAAAATATTGACTTCATCATAGTTTTTTTTCAATTCTTGTCTCTGGGATTCAGCTGACCTCAGACTGGCCGTTTAAGCATTGTCTAATAGTATCTAAAATTAAATAAAAAAAACAATAATCCATTTTCAATTTATCAAGTTGTTGTCAACAGACTTCAACCATAAATAAAAGAGTATAATTCGTATGTATAGGCTTGTCACTCAAAAATCTGTCATCTTTTTTAGTAGTAGTGTCGTAGTGTGTGTAACGTTTTATTTGTTAAAAATATATACGATAAAAGCATAATTTTAAAATAATATTGGCTCGATGCACTCCTTCTCCATATAAACTATAACTGTGTGAAATTTCATGCACCTACGTTTCCCCATTTTTCGTAAAAATGGTTACAAAGTTTTTCTCTCACGTATTAATATATAGATTTCCTTAGATTGTCTTTTCATCGGCGGACTTATCTTGCTATTGCAATCTCTTGTGCGTTTTGTCTAAACTAGCCAGAACTGTCAAAATCAAGTGTCCCCGCCTCTCCGTTCCACCGCTCACATACCTAAGGCGCGGCCAACTAGTTCCGCGCGGACTATAGTAAATGTATGGTTTATTTTTAAGTGTTGCCTCTCTTTCTTCGTCATTGTGTTTAACAAAAAATCATGAAGAGAGAAATTAAAAATGTCTGGGTTATATTTAAACGCGGATTCAATTTATTGTTGTAGGTATTATTTCTCAAATTTTTCGTATTTAAGAGAAAGTTTAATGCTTTCTCTTATAACACGAATACGAAAGATGAGAGATTCATAATAATTAATAACCCAGACTTGCTGAACATAGGACACCATTTGTTTATACTAAAGTTTGTGATTGTGTAAGTTGCTTACTTCTTCTCGCAAAAAACTTATCGGATTTGATTTGGTATAATACATAAACACGTAGTATCCGTTTACAGCATTTACAAAGATGATGCCGTGGGTAAAAAATGCTGGTATGACTCTAGCTTCCGAAATAAATATATAAATAATAATACGTATTTGTTCAGACCGCTGGCGTATTCGGCGAGAACGACGCGGAGGCGGCGCGCGCGCGGCCCGACGCCGACGACACGGCGCTCAGCGTGTCGCACCGCCCGCACCGCTGCACCGCACTCAACTGCTCCAAGGTATGTTCAGACCGCTGGCGTATTCGGCGAGAGCAACGCGGAGGCGGAGCGCGCGCGGCCCGACGCCGACGACACGGCGCTCAGCGTGTCGCACCGCCCGCACCGCTGCACCGCACTCAACTGCTCCAAGGTATGTTCAGACCGCTGGCGTATTCGGCGAGAACGACGCGGAGGCGGCGCGCGCGCGGCCCGACGCCGACGACACGGCGCTCAGCGTGTCGCACCGCCCGCACCGCTGCACCGCACTCAACTGCTCCAAGGTATGTTCAGACCGCTGGCGTATTCGGCGAGAACGACGCGGAGGCGGCGCGCGCGCGGCTTGACGCCGACGACACGGCGCTCAGCGTGTTCCACCGCCCGCAACGCTGCACCGCCCTCAACTGCTCCAAGGTATGCTCACCCCGTCCCCAGGGAGTCCCACATACCCCATGCGTAAACGCATTTCCCCAACGCAAAAAAGGTACGGTCACCCTGTGATCACTATAAACTATCTAAGGGTTGATATACACGTACCACAACCACACCAGACCGTCGCGAGTCGCGACAAAGTGTGGTCATCTGTATCACACGTGGTTGATAACGACTGCAAAATGTAGTACATGTGAATAGTCCTATTATTTATTTATTTATTTCAATACAAAGTATACGCCCGAACACATACATGGTGTGGTTGTGGTCGTGGTGTTGTTGTGATATGGGTGGCCCTGTGTCGAGATATTTTGATAATTACTTGACTTGAAAATGAGGACTTTAACAAAAACTGTGTACAGTTTATGTTAAATTCTTCATTAAAGTTGGAAAAAATATCTGTTTTCGGCCATAAAAGTGGTAGTTGATTTAACGAGACAAACTTTCTGAGTAGAGATATTAGAGATAAAGTTTAAAGCTTGCCTCTATAACAGCTCTAAATTTGTTAGTAGCTTTTAGCTGTGAATGTTACGCTGATTGTAGCCTACCATGTATGATAAATACTTTTCCAGCACACCGCAGCTGCTTTTCTTTTAATAAATACGTCACTAACACTAATGTGTTATATGCTTGTAAATAACAGAAAAAAGAAATTAAAGATGGATGTGTTTTACGATTAGGCTGCGTCTCTCAAACACACATTCCTCGCAACACATTTTTAGTGGAAACGCTGCCTTATAGTCCAAACCAGTACGACCTAGTCCACGAAACAGAAAAGATGTTTGGATTGTTTTTCATCGTTTATGTAACGTGCAGGAGTTCAAGTTGCGCGCGCACCTGGCGCGGCATGTGGCGACGGTGCATGGCGGCGCGGGCGGCGAGGGCGCGCGCCCCGTCATGAAGACGCGCGCCGCCTTCTACCTGCGCGCCTCGCCCTTCACCCGCCTGGCGCGCAGACTCGCGCGGGCCCTGCGCCGGCCCCGTCACTACGCCCGCTCGCCCTTCTCGCCCATCAACCTGCACCAGGTCAAACACGAATGTGAGTATTGACTTGATGATTAACTTTTTTTGAAACACGAAAAGCTAAAGAGTTAACTAAGCCCTAAGATAAACGAGTGATAATATAAGCTCTAAGAAACTGAAACAGTGTATATCAATCGAAGATTAAATGTTACATACATACGTGTCATGAAAGAGCAACATAAGGCTGCGTTTCCACCGGAGATGGGCTAAACTGCGTTGCGAGGAATGTGTTCTACAAGAACCGATAGAATCGTTGTGCAGAATGTGGTCAGGCAAATGAAATGTTTCTATTGGTTCTTAAAAACACATTCCTCGCAACGCAGCTTAGCTCAGCTCCGGTGGAAACGCAGCCTTAACGGGTTTTTACTAACTGTCTCGCCCACCTAGTCTGGTTTATAAATTTTAGTAAATGTATGATTAATGCTAAGTACTCACATTACGGTTTTGCTCGATCGAGCAATCACGTAGAGTAAAACCCACGGCTTGGGCTTTCGTCCACACATTCAGCATTGCTCGATAGTTTTACTCTAAATCGAAGGAAATTAGACAACATATAGGGAGATCGCAGACGTCACACTTTTTGTGTGATCGAGTCTGTGGCGCACAAAAGGTCTTCGTGGCACGCAAAATGTCGTTCGCGGATTTTTCACAGATTTAACGCACATCTTCGATCATTCTGTCCGCTGAACTTTAGGGATGTAGAGGCTATGGAAATCGTGCAAAGATCGCGAATTATTATTTTGTACTTGAAGTACAGAAAACTTATCGGAACGTTGACAATTTAATCTCTTAGAAAGATGCTTGTGTAAGTGTATACATACACATATTTTTACACACAGATGTAAACCAATTTCGGTTTCGTTTGACAGCTCGAGATTGTTGCTCTATTCCGTTAGGTATATTAATTTTATGATAAAAACTTACTACATTACAGCACACTTTTCCGACATTTTTTTATATAAATGTCTATTATGATATTCTGCCTTAGAAGTATCATAAATTACTGGTCTGTTTTATATTTCATGAATTAACATCGTTCTACATATTGATGTAGAGTGTTTAATTTAATTACCATGGCGCCAGATATTGATCTGGCGCCATGGTAATTAAATAAACACACCGGCAAAATTAGAGGAATATAACAAAATTTTATTTTTTTTTTGAAAATTGTTCACTGTTTTTTTATATAGTTATTTATTTATTTGCTAATTGATTATTAAAAAATAAATTTTATATAAATTTAGGGCATAAAAACGTGAAAAATAGAAAAAATCGACAAAAATAATAAATTAAGATAATCTTTGTTTCAGTAGTAAGTTTTTAAGTTAAATTCTCCATTTTTATTAAAGATTATTCTATGGATCTCAAGAAGGCCTGGATACGCCATTCCATGCTTGCATTTTGACTGTCAATAATTTCCTGTGGGATATTCTCCTACTCCTCCAGTAGCGCCAACTCGAGGTCATGGACACATTTTGGACCGGAGTTTTAACTCGTACCGTTCACCCATTGATGTCCCACACGTCTTCAGTCGGATCCACATCCGTAGACCGCGCTGGACTCTCCACCTGGGCTACACCAGCATAGTTTAGGTAATAATGCCCGATTTTTTTACTCTATGGACGCGCATAAAATTGAAGTTACTATCTAAAACTGTGTAAAAGGCACACCATGCAGTTCCAGGATGTCTGTGCTATAGCCCTGTACTGTCAAAGTACCATCATCAACAATCATCAGCTCCGTGCGGGCTCAAAATCATATGCCACTCCAAAGCATTACGAAGCCTGCATCATAGGCCACTGTTTCCGTTAAGTTTGATGGCCTATAGCGTTCCTTACGATTTATCCACATTCTTTATCGCCTTTCAACAAAATGTACACAGAATTTACTCCCATCACTTGTACAGATTTCACTCACTTGTCTAATTTTGATGTTCACGCGCAAATCTTAGCCTGGCTCCTGTCTCAAGTTTTGGTGCCCTTGCTGGCACTTTTGAGTTTAATTTAACTTCTTTAAGTCTTCTTCTTACTGTACAATCACTTATTACACGTACATCTCGGACCTGTTCCGACAGGTTTCATGTCTGCATAGCAGTTTGAGGTCGATTTCTTAAGGTTTGTTTCCTTACAAAATGGTCTTCCTGAACCATTGTCACCCGATATCTACCTTGTTCTCGTCTCCGAACGTAAGATCCAGTCTCTATGTAGCGTTGAAAGTTACGATTACGTTACGACCACGGAAGCTGACACACCTAAGGCCCAATTGACCGAACTGTAGGTGTGACCTTTCTCTATCGTGGTTACAGCTCTAGCTGTCGTAGATGCTGGGAAATCACTAATTTTGTATCTAAGAAATGTGTTCTTCCAAAAAACCAAACAATCGAATGAGCTGAGCATACCTTGCACCCTGCCAAAACGCCATTCTTATCAGGAACACTTACAACGAAATCATCGAAAAACACTTATTAGGGCATAATTGCTATAAAAACCTGTCAACTTGCCAGTTTTGTTAAATATTTTATTTCTTAAATGAGCTTAGAAACTATAAACAAGGATTTCGCACAGCCCGACCCACTTGAGTTCAAGTTGTGGCCCTTTTTACCTATGTTCCGCTAATTTTGCCAGTGTGCGTAGATCGCGTACGTTACGTCACTACAAATGCAGATTGCAGACTAAAAGTGTGCGCCATCTGCGTTAGCGCGTGTTTAAGCAAATGCTTTATTTTTTTCGCGCACTTCTTGTGCGGCGCGGTGCGATGCGGTCTGCCAGAATTATACGGATTTTTTGTGCGCCGGACATTTTGCGCGTCGTGTGTGTTACTGCATATAATTGCATAGATTCTATTTCCACAGACTAAAAAGTGCGTCACGGATAGTCTGTCGTCTGCGATCTCCCATAAATGTATTTAATTTTATCGAGCCGGCTCGATGCGAGCCTTCGAGCTGTGAGTTTTGCGGTCCACACGGTGGTTTTGCTCGATTTGGAGTAAAACTATTGAGTAAAACGTATGTGAGTACTTAGCATATTATATTGATATTCTATCGACAGGTACTCTGGCGATGGCGTCCGGCGCGGGCGGTGGCGAGGTGCGGGGTACGCCGCGCGCGCGCGGGCCGGTGGGCGCGGTGGCGGCGCGGCTGGCGACCTCGCTGGGCACACCCGCACCGCGCACGCACGACTGGCTGGTGCTCACGCCGCGCGACCGCATGCCCACGCCCAACCACGTCGCCTTCCCCAAACCGCCTAAGGCGCCAGGTCGGTCCCACAATTTATTTTTTTATTATAAGGGGTTACCAATTACGATAATTTACTTACTACTAAGCACTAACTTAAAGGTGCTCCTTCACCGGGAGTGTTCGTGCATTGTTACATCATAGATTCGACTTGGAGCATTACATTACAATTATTAGAGATGCGCCGAATATTCGTTTGGTATTCGGTATTCGGCGTATTCGGCATCTTTTCCACTATTTGTATTCGGCCGAATTATTCGGCTCAGTTACCGAATATATTCGGTTTGTTTTTTTTTTCTCGTATATCACCAACGCGAGCCGAGTAAGTTCGCGAACTTAAAACCCGCGTACTTTAAGTTCGTACGTCTGTCACCCCTTTTAGGTGATACGAAATAAATGCATCAGTATGGAGATTTAGCGATTTCAATGCAATTATAGTTCCTTGATTGTTCGGTACTCCCTGTACTGTCGTTCGATTGCTATCGTATTGTTTTGGCTGTTATGTGTTACGAACTGCGATTTTGGTGCAATTATTGCGCAATAATTGCGATTGCATTGCGCTCGCGAGATACGTGATAGCCCAGACGGCTCGCTCCTAGCTAGCTAGCAGCGTCACGTAGGGTACACGATAGAACCTGTTTACGCGGCAAAATAAAATAATGGCAAGCCGAATAATTTGGCCGAACATTTGGTTCGGTTCGGTTCGGTTTGGCTAAACTGAATAATATTCGGTTATTAGACCAAATCACTATTCGGGGCATCTCTAATTACAATACTACCTCCCTGACCGACGAGCTTTCTCGCATAATGTCAAATTAAAGGTTATAAGTTATATCAAAATATTATGTTTACTAGGTGCGCATTGTAATGCTCGGTTCTCCTCTTTCACTGATGTAATGCTCAACTCTGTAACGTTACATTACACGCGAATGCTCCCGGTGAGGGAGCATCTTTAAATAAAATTTTGTAACATTATGTTTCAATATTCACACAATAAAACTAACTTCTTCAACAAAATAATCAATAATAAAATTTTTATATAAAAATAAAAATGATTAATGAAATATACACGATGGATACGCTGTACATACAATGTTTTTGTTCCTTTTCCGATACGTTGAAAAATTCGCATAGCAGCTGATGTTCAGATGCAGTAATAACCTAAGACGAAACGCAAGTACATCGCAATGTTTTTAAAGTTCACAACCTATCTCCGAATCTCTTAACTTACGATAGTGTTTTTGTTTTTATTTTTTATCTTTTTACCTGTTCAATAATTATAACTTTAATCTGTCACGAATAAATGTTTTATGTTATTAATAATTAATATAATTTGTCTTTTTTTTTGTGCAGACGGCAGCCTGATGTACGAACGCGTGCTCTCCCGCGCCGAGATAGAGGCGCGCCGCGCGGCGGAAGCGGCCCCGCCCCCGCCACCGCCCTCGCTCAAGAGACGCGCGTACGACGATATCAACGGGCTCGACAGTAAGTTGACAACACATGTATTTCATCACTAGACAACGCCCCCAATTCCGTTGCGCCAAAATTCGTCATCGCGTGAGAAACGTGCATTTTTCGCATTAGAAAGTATCGTAAACAGACTGAGAAACAGGGCCCCCGCTACCATATGCGCAATGTGTGTAATGCACACGGGCGCCATCCTCTAGGAGCGCCAAATCGCCATTTTTTGGGGCGTCAAAACCAAGGACCCAAAAAATTTGCCTAAGGGGGCGCCAAAATATTTTTTTTGCACACAGGCGCCAGTAGCCCTTACGACGGGGGCTTGCTGAGAAACACTTTCTCAATAAATATAATACTAGTATGGATTTCACGATTAATAAAGACGACCATCAAGCTAATAATGCGCGACGATCTTTGTTGTACTATTAACCGATTCATTGCCACCTTCATTTTCACAAATTCTTACCACAGGCCAAGCAGTTTGTTCGATGACGCGCCATAAGCGTAAGCGCCACTGGTTGTGTTTTATGCACATTTAGACTAAGAAATTGTAATTACAGTATAAGAAATTAGTTTTAACGTGTTTTTTAACAATCCCTGTGTGCCGCGCCTGGCGCGTGTTCGATTTAGTGAGGCTAAATCTTTTTAAATGACGCGCTGGGCGCGGCAGTGGCCACGAATCGGTTAATAGGTTTCGATGGAAATTGGAATATTAAGGAAATACAACTTTTGAGCATTATTTAAACAGTTGGGCAGTGTGCATAAGTTAGACATATGTTTACATAATACGAAACAATTTTACCTTTTTCTTTTCTTGCGTACTGTGGATGAAGCAGCGGCAGGTAAACACACAATATACAATATTATATTTTAAAAAATAACATATAATTTGACTATAAATTTTCGTCGCATTTTAGTGATTTCTTTTTTGCTTCTTCCAAATAGTCCTGTGACTAAGTTTAAGTTGATTTTAAAGTCTAGAAAAAGTATTGTAAATGGCGTGGTTTCCAGGAGGTGTGGGTGTGATGCCGGCGCCGCCGCCCGCGAAGCGCCCCAACAAGCACCCGGCGCCGATGCAGCGGCCGTCGCGCGAGCAGTACGCCGCCATGTGTGCCCGCGCCCAGGCCACCGGCCAGCCCCTGCCTGCACACGTCTTCGCACACGTACGTTATGTTACGTCATTAGTTCATTACGTTACATTACGTTAATGGTCCATATTAAAATACCATCAAACATCACATTCTCAATCATAAATCAAGAGTTTACGCTTCAATAATAAAATCTGTGAGCGAATTTTTGGAGTTAGACAAATTATCTTGTAAAATTATAAGCTAATTAATATTTACAGGTAAACGGGAAGCCGACAAGCTTGACCGGCCGTGGTGGACGTCGTCACGTGATTTCGTGGATGGATGCGCCAGATGATCTTTACTTCAGAGCCACAGAAGCAGCAAAGTAAGTTTTTTTTTGCTTATTTGGGACGCAGAGCACAAAGAAATTGGCCATGGATAAAATGTCATAAGTCATTGTCTCATGCATTTAGACACAAAGATATTTTATAAGCTTGGTTTTCATACGACGTATGGAACTTACAGTATAGTAGAGCGATAAAAATATATTATAGCGATAAATCGCTATAATATATTTTTCGCTTAGTCGCTATAATATATTATTCTCTTTAGAGACAAGGAGCGATAGTTATACTAGCTGATTTTTGTACTGAAACCATTGTGATTAATAAATGTATTATACACAGATCGGCGCGACGGACGCTAAGCTGCGGCGAGGTGCGGCGCGGCGCGCGCGCTCCCTGGCGGGCGATGCGCGGCGCGGCGGGCGCGGGCGCCGCGGGGGGCGCGGGGAAGGCGGCGCGAGCGGGCGCGGCGCAGTCGCCGGTGGTTCTGGACTGACAGGAGGGCCCGCGCCCGCCGCCGCCCCGCCCCTACACCATGGAGGCGCTGCTCGGCTGAGCCGCCGCCTGTATATTGCGACTGTACATAGCCCGCGCCGGCGGCCGACGTCCACCCGACTCCCCGCTCCCCGCTCCCGACCGACAACCCGACACCTAAACGTTAACGAAGATTGTATTTTTGGTAATCGAATCGCCGACGATGGATTCTGTAGATAATATTTTAAACTATAATGTTCTTATGTGGTTCGATCTGGCGATGAGTGAATAATGTATTTGATACATAAAACGATATGTAAGTCTATTTCATTCGGAGATTCATTGTAGGATAATTTACAATTTTTTTCATAAATAAAGCACAAATTGGAGTGTTGCCTTATTTCATTACCCTTGATTTTATAATTTTGATGATCCTCTTCTAAAAAACTACATACCGTACCTAATATTATATTTTTTGCTCTTTCCGACTTCCAAGACGAAGATGTATATCATTGGTCCACATGATACCTAATTTACTGATAATGATTTAACAAAAATAAGAGCTATTTAACCACTGATCTCTATTATACAAGTACGCGTACTTGTATAATGGAGGTCAGTGTATTTAATCCATCACCATCACCCAAACGGCACCCGGCTGCCGCATAACAATAGAAAAAAAAAATTGACCTTGACTCTGGATTCACCCAGTCCATATTATGCGATGTGATGAAAACTGGTGCTCAGAACTATTTTGAAACGTTACATTAAAAGTTAGGCTGTAATCTCATATCTTTATATGAGCAATTCTTGTAATCTTGTATATATGTCTAGTGTGTAACAAAAATAAGTGATAATTAGAGACTGGATTATATGTATTTGCATATGCATTTGCATATTTCATCTAACATCTAGTTATTATGCAGTTATTTACAACGTTTTTCACTAACCCTGCGTTCCGAAACGCGATCAAATTTAATAACAATAACAGTTACAAAACTTAAGGGCTATTGAGTAATAGTTGTGACTTTTTACTGCATTTCAAATGCAGTCTGTAGCAGTGCGCGTCTTTTGTTTTGACAGTTACGATAATAAAATGAAAGATACAGAAGAACGTCGCGTTCGCACTTCGCTAGCTACAAATTAATGGGACGGCAGAATTTTTGCAAGAAACTGTAAATGCTGACATAGCACCCAAGTTTAAATTCTGCTCAGTTTTCTCAGTGAATGTAGAGCGAACCTTTTCTATTTACAAAAATATTCTAAGGGCCACTTTTACGAAACGGTTAAATATGTTTAAAATTTTATTTAAGCACAAAATTCTGTTCAACTTTACAATTTGTCTTGCACCACAAGTTAAATATGATTATTGATCTGTCAAATTTAAACAGCCAAATATCGCTGTTTAAGCTGCTTAACGTATTTAACAGTTAAATTTGAGGTTAGTTTTTTTTTTTGGTCGATAGTAATTTTCGAATAATTTGAGTGTGAAAAGAAGCCAGGGTTATTGCGGTAAGATCTTTGTTTGAAATCCTGACGGAGAAAAAGTTCTTTCGAAGATTTCGCCTATCCAAGAAGACGACGATGATTTTGCTAGAAATAATTATTGAATCTAGATTATTGTTTAAAACGGAAAAGTTCCGGGGGCCACTTTTTATATCACTCATAATTATTTGTCGATTACTCTATTTCTCTACTAACAGAACACCTGCACGAGTCTGTACAACAACCTAAAGTATGTGAAACAAAACAACATATTGTGTACAAGATAACAATACAAACATCTCAAATCTAAAACAAACTCTAGCGCGGGCGTGTGCCGGCCACAGACTAAAGTGGTGTCAAGGGAATTAGGGATACTAACTGAGCTGCGGGCCACATCTGACCCATTGATAGAAAACTCGTTTTACGCAAAAAAAACAACCGAATTTCGTCAAACAACCGTGAAATACCGTTATTTGGAACGATACTGCTTAAATCGTGAAATGGAACGCACAAAGACATAATGCGGCAACACCACGCAACACTCTAAAATGCGTTTAGATATCAGTGTTGCCAACACGGAGTTTTTAGAGCTAAATTTAGCTCTAAATCCGCTTGGTTAGCTTTAAAAAAGTGGGTCTAGCTCTTTAGCTTTGTTTCTTCTACAATCTTAGCTTTTTTTCAGTGTACACTATGAATAAATCCTTAGAAAATAGATTAAGGGCATTCCCTACCGAGATGCCGTAATTTACCGTATATTTTAGAGCCTTATAAAGTATAAACTCATAATTTGAAAGCTACAAAGTTATAATAAAAATACAGCAATAATCTTCACTCTTCAGTATATCAACATTCCTTTCCCCGTTTTAAATTTTCTATTTTTGTTTATTATACTCATGATATCAGCTTCCAAAGTAAAACCAATTTATTAAAATTCAAGCATACATTCAGCATCTCCTCACTATGGATACCCAACTCCTCACCAACTTAGACAATGGCTTCGTGTTTGGGCTCATTTTAATTGCAACAACTAGTAGGACGTAGATAAACTGTAAATATATTTTGCATACTGCTGCTACAGCATCACCTGGATTCTATAGGAGCCGAGCTCATATCGACGGCCTCGTCCAAGAGGACATTCATAGATGGATATTCATTGGGATATAATATGATCCTGTTGATAGGAATTATTTTGCACTATAACCAACCCAAGTTTAAAAAGCATGAAGTAATTAAGAAATTAAAAAAAAAATCCCGCCAAACAACTTTAAAAAATAATGAAATAATATTTACTGACTTTAAGTTTAAATAATTCCTAGTCTAAAGTGATATTTTAGTCCATAATTGTTGTCAAGGTGTGTCGGGGACCGCTAATGTCGATGTTTGATTTCACATAACATTATAGTCAGTTCAGTTCATAGCAAAGTGCGAACCGAATCTAGACAATCAGTGACTTGGCGATACAAAATGCAAAAGTCGCTGTTGGCGGTCCCCCGACACACCGTGACAACAATAATTATGGACTAAAATATCACTTTAGACTAGGAATTATTTAAACTTAAAGTCAGTAAATATTATTTCATTACTTTTTAAAGATGTTTGTTAATAAAAAGTACATAAAATAATTTAGCTCTTTTTTCTAAAAAAATCTAGCTCTCTTTTAGCTTTTTTTCAGATATGATCTAGCTCCCTTAAAAAATCCGAGTTGGCAACACTGTTAGATATATATACTAGTAATCTGTGAGTTAATTTCAAGCTTCAACATCGTGGTGCAAGACAAACATAAGTTTAAATTAAGCGTGTTTACAAATGAAAACATATTTAACTAAATGCGTTTTGACTTATTTTAAATAAGGTTTGGTAAAAGCCGCCCTAAATGACGATTACTTAGAATATTTTTACAATCTTACCACTGAAAATTTAGAAAAATATTTGATTGCTTATGTTTACAAAATTTTTAAATAATTTTAATGTCATTATAGCTGGTATTATAATGTTATTGACATACCTAATATCGCATATCAAACCAATGAGTTTCTAAAACATAGAACATCATTGTATCAAACAATAATTTACTAATTGTATGCAGATTTTGAATTTGCATATTGTCATTTAATTTTGCATATTCTGCCAATTTTCGTGCATATTTCAAGCATTTTTCATGCATATTTGCATGCACATAACAGGCTTTTTAAGTTGCGTATAATCCGGTCTCTAGTGATTATACTTTAGGATGTGTACGTGTTCCTTGTAGAGAGTTCACTGTGAAAGTAGCAGCGCTAAAAGACGATTTTTTTTTCACTTTTGTATGGGCAAGGGCCCGAGCGTCAAGAGTTTCCCCATACAAAAGTGAAAAAAAAAATTACTTTCATCGCTGCTACTTTCACAGTGAACTCTCTACAAGGAACACGTACACACCCTAAAGTATTATCACTTATTTTTGTTACACCCTGTATATAATTGGAATCTCGGAATCGGCTCCAACGATTTTCATGAAATTTAGTATATATAGGGGGTTTCGGGGACGATAAATCAATCTAGCTAGGAATCATTTTTAGAAAATGTCATTTTATTCGTGTTTTATCGAATACCGAGCAAAGCTCGGTCAAATAGCTAGTATCTATAAAGTACAACTGAGGTCCAAGTAAAACCAGATTATTAAAAAGTTATATTTATTCGAGTACATAACTACACCTTAAAATAAATGAATAATAACTATTATTCCGCGCGATAAATACGTTTTAAGTGGATCTCGAGACACCTGTGTAGTGTCTCGCTATAACCGAAGCACTATCACATAAGTTAAATGTGTACATAAAAAATAGTTACCCCATTTCTAATTAAAACATTTACACGGCGGACAAGCTGCACAATTCCCATCTTAGTCCGATACGTTGAATAGAAAAAGACAGCAATGTGTGTACATGGATTGTCTGTGTAAATATTTTTATTAGTATGGGTTATATATGGAGGGTTATAATCCAACAGCGGAGGACAATGTTGTGGGAAGTGGAAATTCGGCTCGCGCGGGGCTCACCGCTACACCTGCACTGTTTGATGGCACTCGAATGTGTGGCTTTATCGCAAAAAGGGAAACACAGAAAATATTAGTACGTCTGAATTTACCTTTTCGAACAAAAGCATCGGAGAGTTTGTTTTCATTTACATTTACTGAGTATTTAGCTAAATGAACATTTTTATAAAAGGATCAGACAACTAAAACGATTATACTTTTATTTACAGAGATTAATATACTTATCGAATGAAAACTCACCTTCGATCAACTTAAATATAAAATAAATTTATAAAATAAAAATTGGAAAGCGCACCGGACGAATTACCTCAAATATTATGATCCCGTACATCCAAGTCAAATCCCTAGTACGCGGCTACAAAATAATATGTGTCGCTGACTGGTGTAACTCGCGAGGGAACTCGCCCGGTGCGCACAGTCGGTGCGACCCGTTCGAGACGTGCGGTCGAATGCGCCGCACCGAGCGAAATAAATATGCATTATACAGTTACAATACTACAAGCGCTTCACTTAGTCCTACTAAATTTCCGAATCGCCACAACATTACATCTCGATCCCTAAGTGTAGTCGGAGACTCGCTTTAATTGAGCAGGTTCTGTTACAGCTACGTTAACGCTAAGTCAATTTCGTCGGCGGACAGCGCTGCGACCCGCACCTCCGCTCGGTCGCCGTCTACGACACTAACATTGCAAAAACTACCTCTATATATTATAATCTCAAAGCCAGCGCCTCCGCCGGCTCCGGAGACGGCCGTCTCGCGCCTCGCACTCCACTCGCCATATATAAAATACTCGATACAAAAATACTGTACAATCATAATATTATTTGTAGGTAATATACCGCCGCCGCGAGCGCGGCCCGACGCCCGTCCACATTATATACAACGTCTCACTGTACACCGCACACGCCCAGTTCATCCCGACACTGTAGTCTTTACCTCATTGCAATTATTTTCTATATTAAATAATGAGATCGAACGAAGTCATTCCTGAAGGGGTTAACAGACTATGGAAAGCTTTGTACCCGATACCGTAGTATACAAAATAAAACGTCCGTAGCAAAGATGCACCTAATAATTTATAAAATTTTATAAATCCAGAAAAATTATGTTCTTATTTGTCTTTCGTAAATAGTTTCATTTAGATAAAGGCACTGAATGTCAACAATCGATTTGTATGTTTCGTTTCGTTTAGACCTAAGCCCTTACACTAAAATAATAGCCAATATTAAAATATTATTTCGCGCTCAAATATCTCATATGAAAATACTCGCACATACTCTAAATACGCGTAACATCGTTTATACTAAAATATAGTTTCAGTACTATACATATCTCTGTAAATAGACTTCCACGAGATAGATTCAATAGGAAAACTCGTATCTTTATAAAAAAATATAGCGATTCGCCTCTCCCTACGCTCGCCGCAAGTCCGCCGCCGCGCGCCGGTAGCGTAACTAGGTGGGATGTGATTTTTGGACTCCAACGGACGCCAATCGTTCAACGCAATGGAATGTTTATAGGACAATCGTGACGTCACGTCCGCTCCGGCCCGCTGACGCCACGCCATACTTCGCGTCGACCCGACCACATAAAAATATCGCATCTAAAAATAACCTCCATACATTTGATTTGGTAAGGTTATTCGGGGTCACTATGCACACGTCGATCAAAAAGGTCCATGACGTACAAATGACTGTTTTCGCGCCTAACGTTCACTTCTGTCTTCTGGATTTCGCGCAACACGTGGTAGAGCAGGCGAACGCGTCAGCGGCGCAGGGGGCTCGTGAGGGTCAACTCCAACTGCTAACGTCGATCACTGCTGTCGCACAGTTTCACTGTCCGGTGTCGCCGCGCGCCGAGCGTCGCCCCGCCGGCCTCCGATTCTCGCGCCTTAACCGTAGTCCGCATCTCAGTGCTTCGACAGATTGAGCGGGAGATCTGAAAGCATTCAAAGTGAATCGTTACAACCCTTCCGCCAAAATTGAATAGACTTTGTAACACGACGAGTGTTTAAGAGCCCGGGTTACCCTCGAAATTCTCATACATACGTAATACCAAAATCATTTTCTCATACGAAAATATTTAACATGTTTGAGTTATTTTTCAGCTTTAAATAGTAATTACCTAGGTTCCTGTACAAAAATTAACTTCAAAATATTTAAACACTAAAAAAAAATTTTTTGTGTATAATTTTTTTTACTAAATTTACTACTAAATATTTAAACACTAAAAAATAGAGTAAAACACTAAAAAATATATAAATAAATATTAAATTTACTACAAAATATTTCAACTCTAAAAAATATTTTTTAGTATTTAAATATTTTGTAGTAAATTTACTATTTTTGTTCAGGAACCTAGGTAATTACTATTTTAAGCTGAAAAATAACTCAAACATGTTAAATATTTTCGTATGACAAAATGATTTTGGTATTACGTATGTATGAGAATTTCGAGGGTAGCCCGGCCCCTTAAGAGCTTAATAATTTTTTTTTACTAAATTTACTACTAAATATTTAAACACTAAAAAATAGACTAACACTAAAAATATATGTAAATAAATAAAGACTTTGCTGGCATAATTTGGAGTCCGTATTACACTTGTCATATCGCCCGCATTGAGAGGGTTCAGAAGAAATTTATTAAGTCCTTAGAATTCGTTGGAAATCATGAATATATCTCTTATGAGACCTCACTCAGTAGCCATTCACTAACAAGTCTTGTAAACCGCAGGAAAATGTTTGACCAAATTTATCTTTTTAAAATTATAAATAACCACATTGACGCCTCACACATTTTGGAATGTATCGATTTTAAAGTACCTAGACCTGGTTCTCGTTCACAAAATGTATTTTCGGTTCCTTTGTATAGATCAATTTATACTAGCAACTGTTTCCTCAAACGTAGCGTTAAGACTTACAATGAAGAATTTAAGGACCTTGATATATTTAATATTAGCTTGCCTATTTACAAATTAAAATTACAAAACCTGTTAATAAATAAGTAATTAATAACTATGTATCTATAACAGCATATCTTTCTGTAAAATTGCATTAAAATTTTATGGAACTATTAGTTTTTAAGTAAAAATTGTATTTAATTAAGATATTAAAAAAAAAACTGTTTGTTTCCTAAATAAAGTAAAATAAAATAAAAATAAAATAAATAGTAAATTTACTACAAAATATTTAAATACTAAAAAATATTTTTTAGAGTTGAAATATTTTGTAGTAAATTTAATATTTATGTATATATTTTTTAGTGTTTTACTCTATTTTTAGTGTTTAAATATTTAGTAGTAAATTTAGTAAAAAAAAAATTATACACAAAAAAAATTTTTTTAGTGTTTAAATATTTTGAAATTAATTTTTGTACAGGAACCTAGGTAATTACTATTTTAAGCTGAAAAATAACTCAAACATGTTAAATATTTTCGTATGAGAAAATGATTTTGGTATTACGTATGTATGAGAATTTCGAGGGTAACCCAGGCTCCTGAATCGCATTTTTCCCATTCACATATTATTATCTTTATTAATTGTTTACTATAAACATCATAGTAAATAGAGTACTCGTTATGTATAAATTGCAATAGCGGTCGGAGCTCACCGGAGGCGGGCTCCTCCTTGGGCATGTGGTCGGCGATGAGGGGATGGGGCCAGGGTGGCGGCGCGTACTGCAGCCATAGCGGCGCGGGCGCGCGGTACACGGGCGCGTACGGATAGCCCAGCACGTAGTGCGCGGGCGGCGCGGCGTACGGCGCGGGCGGGGCCCAGCGCGCGAACCCCGCGCCCGGCGACGGCGGCGCGTACGCCCGAAACCCGCCCGCGTGCGGCGGCGTCGGCGAGTCCCGCGCCGCGCCGCGCCCCGGCGAGCCCAGCGTCAGCGCCGAGTACCGGTAGCGGAACCCGTCCGGGCTCGGGCTCAGGTCCGGCGAGTGGACGCTCGACGGCGACTCCGTCTTCAGCGACGCCGGGTACGAGTGCGGCGAGCGCTTGGCCTCCGGCGACGGCCGCGCGGGGCTCTCGTCGGGCATGCTGAGCAGCGAGTGGATGCTGTAGCTGCTCACGTTGCGGGAAGGGGTAGGCTCCTTGCGCGCGGTCCCGTTCGCGGCGCGCGCGGGCTCGGCGGGGGGCTTCGGCGCATGGCTGGGGCCCGGCGAAGGCGGGTAGGAGGCCGTGCTCAGCGCCGGCACGGTCTTGGCTCGCCGCTTGGTCGCCTGCTCTGGGTCGGTGGCGAGGCTGACGCGCTCCATCTCCCGCAGGATGCGCTTGCGCGGCGACACGATGGCGTGCTCCTGCCGGCAGCTAGCCAGCTTGGCGTTGACCGGGGGGGCGGGCAGCGCCGCGAGCCGCTCGCGCAGGCGGTCTATCGTGCGGACGAGCTCCTTACGCCGGATCTGCGGCCTCGTCTTCTTGTAGACCCTTAGCTTATGATACTGATATGGTTTCTTGAGTTTCATGTGGTAGTGTTTCGCACTATCGCTGTCCGTCCGGCGCTCGTCCTCGGTCTTGACTTTGCCGTCGGTCGGCGCGTCGACGACGTCCTCGGAGCCGGCGACGTCGCCGTTTCGGCTGCGATCGCAGACGCCGTTGGTCAGCCTCCGAGCGCCGCCGGGGGGGATGAGGTCGGGGCCGCCGGGGTCGTAGGGGCGCCGGCGCTTCGCCCGGGCGCCGGCCCGGATGTGGTCGTTGTGCAGGTACGCCGGCCGGCAGTAGTACAGGGCTAGCTCCTTGGAGGCGTAGCGGCGCGGGGTGGGCTGCTTCCAGCAGTGGTCGCGGTGCGAGGTGCAGGGCGAGGAGTGCAGGCTGGAGTTGTCGTCGGAGAGCGAGAGCGCGGTGGGCGGCTGCGGCGGCGTGGGCGGGGCGGCTGCGGGCGGCCAGAACGTCTTGCGCGGCACCGACACCCAGCCCGCCCGCTCGCCATCGCGAGCGCTCCCTCGCACCAACTCCAATATAAACTTGCCATCTGAAAAAGATAATGTATTTATATAATATAATAAAAGATGTAACATTAACTCATCGAGCCCCATAGTGACACCGGTGGCCGCGACAACAATAGAATAACAATAGATTTCCAATAATCCGCGATCGAAGGATTAATAATAAACGCCTAGACCTAACCTAGACCTTTAAATAAGAAACAGGTGTCAAATTGAGATATATTTTTCTTAATCACCTGATTCTGAAGCACAGTGATGGTATCAAAATTGATTAGGTAAATATAAGTTTATTTAAATCATGCTTGCATAAAACCACAGCCTGATTAAACTCTTAATTAATGTAATTGATTTTATCTGATATGAATATTCAAAGTGTTTCTCATGGAGGTTGCTACATAATTGATTTTATTATAAAACTTCTGAGAAATACAAAAACCAATCAATTTTGTAACAAAAAGTTTTGATTAAAAGGCTAGGTTTTTAATCTGTAATAATATAATTAAAACAAGAAATATAATTCGAGAAAGTATTCTTAGATATAGGTTATTTTTCATTTGAACTCAAGTAATTCTTAAATTCTTGATGGTCTTAGCAATTAATATTATGAGCAAGTATCATTTTTAACACCTCTAAATATATGCCTTAGCCAAATTTAGAAATCTAAGACTACTGACCAAGTGACAAAGCCAGCAAACAAGTCAGTAAACAGATACTTGTGCAATTGTTGATACAATTGATTACTGAAGCCAATAACAATATTTGAGTGCACCTTGTGTTATTTGTATTAGATATTACAATTTATATCATACTGGTATATTGTCCGTATTATGTCCATGTCTAAATATATTTTTGTATTATATTTTTATATTATTAAAGCTATAGAGAAGGCATCCAATGGTATTTTTTGTAAATAAACTGTATGCAAATTGCATAAAACATGAAAGTATAGTTAACTAGTTTACTTTACTTACACTCTCTAAGGCCTAAGCTGTAGTAAAAAAATATGAATATAATTATGTAATTTATTTTAAACAGAAATGATTATTATTGTCATGGATGTTTGATAGATTAGTCGAGAAATTGACACTTGCCCTAAATGTTTGTTTACACTATAGCAGAATGTGCTTACTTTATAGTTCATTAGATCAGTGCAGTGTACAGAGTCAATATGATCATGTTTACACTGGGAGTATCAACAGTCAAAACCTTAATAACAATAATCTACTGGAGCTTATAAAGATACTAGCGAGTTAGCGACCCGCCCCGGCGTCGCACGGGTATAAAATATATAGCCACTGAAAAAATGATTAAAATCGATAGCCTATGATCCTTCACGTGGTCTACTTCATATCTGTGCCTAATAACATAAAAATTGCTCCAGTAGTTCGCGAAATAAGCCCTTTCAAATAATTTCCCCTGCGTTTTCCACATTTTCCTATTAGTCTTAGCATGATTAAATATAGCCTATATAGCTTTCCTCAATAAATGGGCTATCTAACATTGAAAGAATTTTTCAAATCAGACCAGTAGTTCCTGAGATTAGCACGTTCAAGTTAGCCCTTTCAAATAATTTTCCCCGTTTTTTCCACATTTTCCTCCATTTCTTCGCTCCTATTAATCTTAGCGTGATAAAATATAGCCTATAGCAGGGGTCACCAATTAGTTTCGCTCGGGGTCTGTTTTAAGAAAGAAAATGACCTTCGCGGTCCGCATATTAAATAAAATTAAACTGTGGCGGTACCCACATTCGCCTAACATTCCTGCATCGCGCTATTGAAGTTTTCTAAGCGCGTCGGTATATATACGACAGCTGAAATGTATCACGTGGGCTTCGGCCTGGCGGGCATACCACCTCGCTCGGTCGGAAGATCTTCCTTTGGCCTCTACACGCACATCATTCCCACATTGGTGACCCTCGACAGAACACGCCTCCTTCATCATCATCACTCCCCGCCCCTCCGCACCGTGCCAGCCAGCACCGCCTCATCGGGTACATCGTCCACTAGCCGCAAAGTACCGCGGCCTGGGCGACTCCGCATCGGCATCATCGGGTTTTCTCACTACACCGACCGGTCAGCAAGCAGAGCACATCTCTCCTGGTCAGCACGTAGCATCGGCCCCGCACGGCAGCTATCCGACTCACTGCAACAGTTCCGACTCACTGGAACTCACTGGCACTGGCGACTCAAGCGATAAAACTTCAAGATTCGACCTCCGGTCTTCGGGGGGGAGTGATGTGGCGGTACCCACATTCGCCTAACATTCCTGCATCGCGCTATCGAAGTTTTCTAAGCGCGTCGGTATATATACGACAGCTGAAATGTATCACGTGGGCTTCGGCCTGACCGAGCATACCACCTCGCTCGGTCGGAAAATCTTCCTTTGGCCTTCAGACATTATCCTACAAAACAAAAGTAATTACGGAAATAACAAAGGTATTTGTATCAATCAGAAAAGTGTCAATTTTTGTTGCTACTAGTTCATCAGTATGTCGAGACCAAAATTAATTTTTAACGAAGTTAATCTTCAAACATGTTGGTCTGCACACAATGGGTCGGCGCAGTGTTTTAGAAATCCCCAAAATCGGACATGACTAAGTTAATGCAATGAGTCGATGGCGTCTTATATTTAAAATGCAAGAGTAGAACTCCCGTGTGCACATTTGACTTCGTTTTTGAGAAAATCAATTTTTAAATTGGTCATTTTTTGACTCTCTAAAAACGAAATTATTTTATTTAAAATATTTACGAGGGTTTGTAAACTTGCTACCCAGCTGATTAGATTAATCTAATAAATCAGTCAAATAATGAAACATTTTATTCTTCATCACCTTGGTCTTCAAAAATGCTGTCCTCTCGTGCCAAATGGAGGAGGATGAAGTCGTTAATAATACTAACGACACTATAAATTTATTATTATTATTACTTGAGTGATTATTATTTGACTAAAAAAAAATTGTAAAATGTAAATGTTTTTTTTTTTATTTAACTGATTAATTTAAAAAAAATAGTATTTGATGAAACTTTGCTCTTAAAATTTTTAAGGCGCGAATAAAAATTAGAAATTCGTAAATCTCTGGTATGAGACGCGATTCACAAAAAATAAAAATATTGTAGTGTAAAGTATTAACTAAAGTATTTTTAAGTATGGACAGAAAGCCGGAAATCATATAGGAAAGGAGAAAAAAAATAAAGTCTAAATATTTTAAAACATTAAAATCTCAGGAACTACTAGAATTGTAGGAATGAAATAAAGTACAAAATTTGTGTCTCTTAATGATTAATCTAATCAGCTGGGTAGCAAGTTTACAAACCCTCGTAATTAATTTAAATAAAATAATTTCGTTTTTAGGGAGTTAAAAATGAGCAATTTCAAAATTAATTTTCTCAAAAACCAAGTAAAATGCGCACACGGGAGTTCTACTCTTGCATTTGAAATATAAGACGCCATCGACTATTGCATTAACTTAGTCATGTCCGATTTTGGGCGTTTCTAAAACACTGTGCGGCGGTCCGGATGCGGACCGTGGTCCGCCATTTGGTCACTCCTGGCCTATAGCCTTCCTCGATAAATGGGCTTAACGCTGAAAGAATCATCAAAATCCGTTGCGTAATTTTAAAGATTAATAACAACGTTTTTTCCCCTCATGTCCCTTTGTTCCCTACAAAGGGACATGAGGGGAAAAAAGCGCCTTTGTTTTATAATATGTATAGACTATAGATATAATATGTAAAATATTTTGTATCATTATTCATTAAGTATCTTATATCTTTAAACGAACAATTCTTGTCAATATATATATATATATATATATATATATATATATATATATATATATATATATATATATATATATATATATATATTTGGAATCTCGGAATCGGCTCCAACGATTTTCATGAAATTTTGTATATAGAACCCCTAAATAAATTATTCAACACTTAATTAATTTACTCATACCAGCATTTTCTCCAATATTAAACTTTATATTTGTTATCAAAACTCTGAAATTAAACATACCGCCAAATAACATAAGAAATGTTATTTCCTCCGGGATGAAAATTAATCAGAGTGTTGTTAAAATACTCTAGTAAACAAAAAAAAATCATGGCTAGCTGTAAGTCAAGGGAAAAGTCGTCAGCTGATAAGTTTCAGTAGTCATAGATGCTATGCGTTACAACTTTCAAGGAACCAGCTGACAAACATTCCACGGAGATACAGCAAGCTGACATTAATTTTCATTCATAGTAGCATATGAACGATCACCAGGTAAATTTTTAGCTGAGAGGAAATCATTGAAAAAAAAATTTTTTTTTCATGTTTAAGGAGCCAGCTGACGTATAATCCACCGTGTTATGATCAGCTGACTATGTTTTTCTTTCAAAATACTACATAAACTTTACTCTGATGAATTTTCAAATGAGAGGAAATGACTGAAAAAAAATTTTTTTTCTTCATCTTTGGGAGGCTGCCACTGCCCAACCCACCAACGGAGTCGCAGCTGACGGTCGCTAGTATTTATAGTATAAGTCCCTTATTCATTTTACGAAGTTTCGGTTGGGAGGGACTTGGTCATGAAAATCTGTCACTGGCCCCAGGTCTAATCTGGCTAGGAATCATTTTCATAAAATGTCATTTTATGTGTGTTTTTTTAATTTTTCGAATACCGAGCGAAGCTCGGTCATATAGCTAGTATCTATTAATACATGTACTTTTGCCTATGACATTTTCCTATTGACTGTAGTTTTTAAATGCATATGATGTTCAGAACCTTCCAAAAAGAATACAGAGAATTATTATCAGTTTTGATGACTTACTTTGATTAATCCCTCGATTGTGGATTCGTGGAAATCTATTGTTTACGTGGTCGAATTCGACCGCTTGGGAGTTGAAGCATTAATTATTGATTACATAGCTTAGGTATTAATCAATTTTTATTATTAAATGAAAAACATGTCACATTTGCCAACTTCATATTATGAAACAACAAATTTTGCATGAAATTTTGTGATGGTGGTTTAGACATAAATTACATGGAATGTTTTATTATAGTCATATTATGTTCTAGCAGTTAGGGCCGAATTAGGGCGTCCGCTGCGTTAACCGATTCAGTGCGGATGACAAGGGAGCCGTGTCATACATGTTTTTAACGTGTGGCGTATGACACGTGAGCCGTGTCATTTGAAAAACGATTGTATCTCCCTCAAATTACACTTTACAAAGTTCTACTCTGAACAAAATCATCTTAATTTTCCACATAGAACAAGCCTATAGGCTTCGCCTCTGAATATTCTGTGAATTGCAAAAAAGTAGGGGCCTCCAACCTTTTTTAAAAGGTGCATTCATTTCGTATTACACGGCAGCCGCGTCTTATGGGTTTTTAACGTGTGGCGTATGACACGTGAGCCGTGTCATTTAGAAAGCGATTGTATCTCCCTCAAATTGTACTTTAGAAGGTTCTACTCTGAACAAAACGTCTTAATTTTCCACGTAAAACAAGCCTATAGGCCTCGTTTCTGAATATTTTGTGAATTGAAAAAAGGTAGGGGCTATCTCCTTTTTTAGCCTCATGGTTCCCATCATCAGACCACCACTTTTGTGAACATGGTACCAACTCGGAACCGGATCAATCGGAACAAATCTATACTAATATTATAAATGCGAAAGTATCTCTGTCTGTCTGTCTGTCTGTCTGTCTGTCTGTCTGTCTCGCTTTTACGCCAAAACTACTGAACCGATTGTAATGAAATTTTATACACAGATAGTCTAAAGTCTGAGAAAGGACATAGGCTACTTTTTAACTGGACAAAGGGGTTGTAAGGGGGTGAAAATGCGTAATTTGTTCAAATTAAGTTAGTTCCAAAAAGTCATAATAGATGGCGCTGTGCGTCTCCTACATCGCGCTATTGCTTACACAAACGTCTTTCTTTAAGAGGTGGTATCATCTAATAATAGACTTTCAATTTTCTCGATTGTTATTATGTACTCTTAACGTTATTAAATAACTCAGTACTTTATCTATGCAGTATGCAGTGACGTAACCTTAAACCTATCAATGATAAATAGATTATGGCAAAAGTTGTGTAATATTCTTTAAAATATGGCATGAATAAAGTTTAATTTTAAAAAATGAAATAAGTTATGTGCACACTGCACAGCTGTTTTTGGGTTTTTTGATTTAAGCCTTAAGGGGTACAAGGGTTTTTTATAAAAGCTTTTGACACCAATTTTGTTGACATCGCGCGCTATAAACTGAAGTCCACGCGGACGAAGTCGCGGGCAACAGCTAGTACCCTATACAACAAAAGAAAAATTTTGAAAATCGGTTCACAAACGAGTAATCGTTGAACACATAAAAAAAATATCCACAACCGAACGTATAACCTCCCCCTTTTTGGAAGTCGGTCTTCGGTCGGTCCCAGATCTATTTAATATACTCATTTTTCTAACCTTGAAACCTACAAAAGGTTTGCAACATCTGAATAAAAAAATTGTTTACCTGCCATTTTCAGGTTAACATCAATTTTTTGGGCTCAACCAAATAAATCAAGTTAATCCTTCAGGCCCCGCGCGAGCACCGGTGATCGCGACAACAATAGAATACAATAGCAATTCCTGGAAATTCCGACTGAAGTATTAATACAAGCGAAAAAAACAAAAAAAACAATAAACTTTTTTGAACGTGGCGGGTGACACGGTAGCCGTGTCATCTACTCTTATGGCGTATGACACGGCTAACGTGTCACGAGAAAATTGTATGCCACCACGACTGAGTCTTCAAAAATGTGCGCCGCATTGAATCGGTTAAGAGTGCGCCCGGCGCGGCCACCCGCGAAACGTACTTGTTTCGTGTCATCCCATAGAGCAGCGCTGCGTTGAGCGGGTCAGCCGTCGCACGATTGCTATGGCGAGCGTACGGCGCGGGCGCCCGCGACGGGCTGCCGCGCCGCGCCGGGCACACGCTCAACGCAGCGAACGCCCTTACATTATCTTAGTGTTTAGCAAAGTGCTTTAGAATAGTATTTTAATTGAAACATGCAAACGCTACTTGCTTTAGTACTTCAAGTTGTAGTGCTAGTGTTTTCACTAAATACTGCTTTCAAGTTGTAATAAAATATTCTCCTAAACACTAAGATAATGTTAATCGGACCTTACAAAGAAGAGATTTGAGTTCTTAAAAGTTGGACTCTATTTTATATTTTATGTTTTATATTATTTTATTTGAACTAAAGTTTGAGACACAACATTAATTGACCCTATTTATGCAAAATGAGTCCAATCCACACCATTGCCAAAATTGAGTTAATAATGCAGAAGTATTCCAAAATGGACCTTTTATCGACCCTATGAAGATCATCAAATCTAACAATTTTGGCAGAACAAAACATTTTCACAACAAAGTTACCAACTAACAAATTAATGAGTATTGTTTTTTTTTAAAGATCCAAGCTGCAGGGTCCCTTGAATTTTTTTTAAATTAGGCAAGTAGAATCATGCGGCTTGGTTCTCGTTTGCATATTAAAAAAGGCTTACTTCTCAATATTTTACAAAGACTCACGTCAGTCACGTGGCTGGTTTTTTGTATATAAAGGCGACGGGTCATTGTGACCCAGGCCCGATACGACACAAAATTACTCCTGCGTAACTGGCCTGGTTTTATTGAAACCAGAGTGATTTTGTGTATTGCGCACACACTTAGGCACTATAAAATTACTCTTGCATAACTGGTCGTGTGTATTGTGCACACACGAAAGTTACTACACGATCGTATAGAGGAGAAAAATCCAGGAAGAACAAGCCGAAGAACCCCATATCCAGGACAAATAGTTGCCGAGTTACAAGCATTCAAACTTTGACATTGACAGCTCGGCAACTGTCAAATGTCTTACAATAGTAGCCATAACTCCGCTCCCAATAGGCCTAGAGGAACGGGGTTTCTTCCAACCTCAAAGGCAATACCTCGGCTACCCCCTCCACAAATCTGGACTAAATCGGAGACATCAAAACTTCAAGGACGAATCTTCTACTATACTTACATTACACATTCTTTGCATTTAATGGACAATGAAGGTCCGATACATATAATGGCTCATTATTTTGTAAAATGGCAATGTAAGATACTCCATTACTATTTTTTTTTTTGTATTATTATTATTTTTTTTACATTAAGATTTTTGCAACGTTGCTTGAAACCATCACTACTAATGCGAAAGTGTGTCTGTCTGTCTGTCTGTCTGTCTGTCTATCTGTCTGAATGTTTGGTATCTCTTCGCGCCCAAACCACTGAACCGATTTTGCTGAAATTTGGTATGCAGATACTTTGAGTACCGGGAAAGGACAATTCATCCCGGAAAAATGTACGGTTCCCGCACGATAAACGAGTTTTGGCGAAACGGAGTTGCAGGCATCATCTAGTTTTAAACATCCTTGTAAAAACAAGAAAAAAGTAGGAGCGCCACATTATATCAGGTAGGTACTTACTGCCGAAGCATACAACAAGATATATTTAGGATACGATCACCTAGATACAAAAAAATATTAAGTTTTAAATCTAAATTATGAATTTTTTTCATTTCAATCTTTTTTTTGGGAATATAAGCAACAATATAAACTAAAAAATAATGAATATATATTTCATTCTATTACTACATAACCGAAAGAAAAAAATGCCGGTTTTCTTCAAAATTTGAAAGTTCATGAGGCCTCAGTTCATTTAAAAGAAAATTTTATAAGTTAAAATCGTTGTTTCTATAACTAATTAGATGTTAGACATCCAAATCGGGTGCACAGATCTCATGCACGAAAATCCTGTTGACTTGTGTAATAAATCTAAAGAGATGGTTCGCTTTGGATTATATGTATCCCACACTAATATAGTTTTGCTAAAAGGAACCCTCCTGTTTTAGTTTAATTTTTGTTGGAAATGGTAGTAATATTTAACACATTTATGTTTGTACGCATAGAATAAATTACCAAATATACTATTGTAAATTAACTTTACTTAAAATAACAATCAGTTTTAAAGAATACACAATTTTAATAAAAACGGCTTTTTCTCAGAACTGTCATCGTGTGGGTTGAGTCCGGTATGCATAAATGGGTCCAATTTACCTATCAACTCCTAAGCAGTCAAATTTGACCACATAAACAATAGATTTCCAAGAATCCGCGATCGAAGGATTAAAATGGTTCATCAATATGAAACCACTGAAACAACAAATAATGTTACCAAAATATTATGACACCACTAGAGAAGGAACGCATTTTACTAAGAAATACAGTGAACAGTTTATTAGTCTCCTTTTGTGCCAAATGTATGTTTAGTAGTACTGGACTATATTAAAGGCAAACAAATTATATACTTAGTCTGGCCATAAATACTGTTACTAGTTAAAATAAACAAAATATTACATTTGAATTTGGATTCTGTAATTTTTATATGATTGTTTATTGTGTTTTCTCGTTTTGGCGCCAATGTATTTTACAATATTTTGAGATACTGAAATGGAGTGGGGTGATCACAAGAACCAAATCGGTGTGATTACATCACACAAAGTAGGTATGGAGTCCAATGTCATTTTTAAAACTCTCCATACGCTTAGTATTAGTCAAATGTTTATGTACTGGGCCATTAATAGGTACAATGAGACCTCCTCTGCTTGTGACAGAAAAAGATCTGGCCGTCCACGCAGTGTTCATACGAAAAAGGTGGTTAAAGCAGTAAGAGAAAGAATTTGAAAAAAATCGGTTCAAAAGTAAAAGATTTTATCTCATGAGATAAATATGGCACCTAGAACCATGTCGCGTATTTTTAATGATGACTTAGGACTTTCAGCCTACAAAAGACATACTGGTTATTTCCTCACTGATAATTTAAAAAAGAAAGGGTGGTAAAATTAAACAACTACTGAAGGGGTACGCAAAGGGAGGTCACAAAAAATTTTTGTTTTTTGAGATTTTTTTTTACAATTAAGCAACATTTTAACAAAAAAAATGGTTTTATTTATGCTTGAAGTTGTAAGGTTCAACATCAAGTTCAATAACCAAGAATGGTCCTTCCAACAAGGCTCGGCGCAGGGTCATAAAGCTCAGTCGGTTTGGTCTTGGTTGGAAACGAACGTTTCGGATTTCATCAGAGCTGAAGACTGGTCGTCGTCTAGTCCCGATCTTAATCCACTGGATTATGATTTTTGGTCAGTTTTAGAGAGTATGGCTTGCTGTAAATGCCGTGATAATTTGGAGTCTCTACGACAATCCATACGACTGGCAGTGAAGAATTTTCCCATGGAAAGAGTCCGTGTTTCTAATGATAACTGGCCACAATGTTTAAAAGACGTTATTGTAGCCAATGAAGGCAAATTTGAATAAGCTTTTAATATTTTAAATTGTTTTATATTTATGTATTAAACTAATACACTGTAAAACTAATAAAATTTATTTGCAACAGAAAAAATATGTTCTTCCTTGTTACAGTATTTATGGCAAGACTAGGTATTTGTTTATAATCAAACATTTTGCTTATATAATTTAAACATATTTAAATATAAGCAAAATGTTTGATTATAAACAAATCTAGTCCAAAACTAGGAAAATTCTATGTCTGGTACCATGTAGTATTTCAAATTAATAAAATTAAGTAATAAAGAATGAATAATAGATTAGACATCTAAATATAGAAATAAGGAAAAATTAACTAGACTTTATTTTGCATACACCATTCAGTTCAGTGTGGTATACTTATGTCATACTGTTTTTCTTGAATATAATCAATTTCTTGCATTTGCTCATTACATCTGGGCAATTACAAAACAATTGAACTCAAGCTTTGTGCACACAATTGGCAAGTGCTCACTCAAATGTGGCTGACTATGGTTACTAGAGCATGAATGACTTTCTAGTTTTTCTTACAAGTTTAAAGCAGAAGGTGCTGTATTATTACATTTTATATTCTCATTAGACAAGGTTAGAAGCCAGGCTACTATAAGAACTATGATTTCAAACAGAGGTATGCTACAGCTGTTTTAGGTGTTTACGTCGCGCTACTGACCTTTAAAAAACTTGAGCCTGCCACCCGACGTCGACGACACTGCACCATGTCCAGGAGGGTCCTCGTTAACAGCCTTGCTACTGCTAGTACCGTTCACACCATGTCTTCTGTCTACTTCTTCTGTCATTTTGGTACATGTTGTCAGAGTTGTGTTTGTTCCTTCCTGTATATGCATTTCATTTCTACTCGCTTAAGCTGTGAGCTGACGACACTCTAGTCCGTATACAGTTGCCATGTTGCACTGAGCAGCGGCGACCTGTCGCAGACCACTCGCGTGTAGGAAGCGACATTCAATATTTCCGTCGAAGTCCTCATCCTAATAGGGACACCTGCGGGAAGCTCGCCCGACACTCTCGTAAACACATTACCGACACGGTGTCTACTAATTTCGACCACTACTTCGACCGATTATCTTGTACCACTTTTATAAACTTGACACCGATTAAAATACACTAAAACAAATCACAACGGCTACGATCAAGCCTTCGACAAAAGTTGATAAAAAGCTGTTCGTTTTTCAGTACATAGTTCATTCACACCCAGCATCCATTTTGATTCGTTCAAAAATCAAAATCCAAATAGGTACGGTAAACGGTACACATCGCTCCACTTCAATTTTTAAACTGAATGCGTTCATAAATCATAAGCGTTTGCGTTTCTAGATATTATTTATTTTTTGTTTTGATTTTATTTTTATTTCAATAGTCAAAAATATTTATTCGCAATCGCAATTCGCAAACCTCTGGAGTCTGGAATATAGAATAAGTGTACAAACTACAAACTACAAATTACAATACAGTTGTACTTTCAAGTTTTAGATTTAAAATTCTAAATGGATATTTGGATTCTGGAAATAAATTAATTTATATACACAGTGATGTGTGTGACAACTGAGTACTGACAAGTGTAGGAAATGGGACACTTTTAACTTTATCAAGAATCAAGATTCAAAAATCAGGTAATTATAAACGTGGTTTATAAACGTGCATGTGTATTAAAAATCTTTGCAGTTTTATAAGTCGCTTTTTAAAAAAAAAATTTTGACAGTTGTTTTGATTTTGACATATTTTACGCCGCCATATTAATTTTTTCATCTTTGGTATATCTTTGGTTAGATCGTAAACTAAAATAGCGTGCTACTCTTTTAAGTTCTATAAAGTGTAAAAGTTTGTGAATAAACGCTGTGTAATGTTAGTGGCGTTTATTTTATGCCCTAATATTATAGCTTAGACGCATCTCAGTCGTATTGCGTATTCTGTGCTACTTCCTGCATCAAATTTTAGAAAGTTTCATTTGTACATAGTCTAAACAGTAATAATGACCTCTTCAGAAGTATCGTACAATAGGAAAATAATATCGGAGGATCTGTCGAACGTAGAGTTCGACACCAGCGAAGATGTCGAAGTTATCCCCACATTCGATTCCATGGGCTTGCGTGACGAACTGCTGCGCGGTATTTACACCTACGGTGTGCAATTTGTTGTATTATTTGTGATCTTATTATTGGCTATTTCTAGCTTCAATCTTCGTAAGGTTTTTAAGGTAACAAAAACAGTTTTTTCTACAATATGTTTACTGTTACAGGTTTTGAGAAACCGTCAGCAATTCAGCAAAGAAGTATTCTACCGATTGTGAAAGGTCGCGATGTCATCGCTCAAGCACAGTCTGGTACTGGAAAAACTGCAACATTCTCTATTTCTATTCTGCAGTCTCTTGACACAACTCTTCGTGAAACCCAAGTACTGGTGTTGTCTCCAACAAGAGAGTTGGCTACACAAATCCAAAAGGTTATTTTGGCTCTTGGTGATTTTATGAATGTCCAATGCCATGCTTGCATTGGTGGCACCAATCTTGGTGAGGATATAAGGAAACTTGATTATGGACAGCATGTTGTCTCCGGAACTCCTGGCAGAGTGTTTGGTTTGTATTTAAAAAAGTTAGGATATTATAATATTATTTGTTCACATTATTATAGCTCTGCTGACCTTTCATAATGTTTTACAGATATGATCAGACGGCGAGTACTCCGTACTAGATCAATTAAGATGCTAGTTCTTGATGAGGCAGATGAGATGTTGAATAAAGGTTTTAAGGAACAGATCTATGATGTCTACCGTTACCTTCCGCCTGCAACTCAAGTGGTACTAATCTCTGCTACACTCCCTCATGAAATTCTAGAGATGACATCCAAATTTATGACAGACCCTATAAGGATTTTGGTAAAGCGGTAAGTAATTTAAATGGTATTTAGTGTTTTCTGTGTATATTCACCAGTAATTAATAACTTAAAAAAAATGCAAAGTAAATACCTAAAATAAGGAGAGAAAAAAAATTCAAAACAATTTTTTTACTTATAAATAAATTAAAAATCATTGCAGTATCCTCATTAAAAAGTTTTCTATGTTTGTTACAGTGATGAGTTGACACTGGAAGGAATCAAGCAATTCTTTGTGGCAGTGGAAAGGGAGGAATGGAAGTTTGACACACTGTGTGACCTGTATGACACTCTCACAATCACCCAGGCTGTTATCTTCTGTAACACCAAGAGGAAGGTGGACTGGCTGACCCAGAAGATGCAGGAGGCCAACTTCACTGTCAGTTCCATGCACGGAGACATGCCACAGAAGGAAAGAGATAATATCATGAAGGAGTTCAGATCTGGTCAAAGGTTATTAACCATTTCTATCTATACGAGCTGTTGCCTGCGGCTTCGCTCGCGTTAAGTATTATTATATATGTTACGCTCAAAGACTGAAATCGCTCAGTGAGCGAAAAAATAGCTCACAACGCGTTGTGGTCACAGTGAAACACAGTGATTTAGTAAAAGAAAAATATTTTGTAGTTACGTGTGGTAATTCAAATATAATCTTCCATACCTATGGATGATTAATCAATCAAGAAAAACGAATAGCATATCAGCCACGACACGAATTTCGCGTTATGGCCTTTTTGTGATTGCCAGAACGCGTCGTGGCTGTTTCACTGTGACCACAACGTGTTGTGAGCTATTTTTTCGCTCACTGAGCAATTTCGGTCTTTGAGCGTAACATATACAAACTTTCATCCCCTATTTTAACCCCCTTGGGGTTGGAATTTATCAAAATCCTTTCTTAGTGGATGCCTACGTCATAACATCTACCTGCATGCCAAATTTCAGCCCGATCTGTCCAGTGGTTTGGGCTGTGTGTTGATAGATCACCATGTCAGTCAGTCACCTTTGAGTTTTATATTATATAGATTAAAAATTATTTTCTTGTTTGGCTTATTCTGTAGTATTTGGATATTATTTTAATAGCTATTAGTATGTACTTGTCTAAATGTATTGCAAATTATTTTTATTGTTATATTTATATTTTTAGAATGAGAGAAGAGTTTGATTGTGTTTTGTGTAATTTGAATATTTTTGTTACAGCCGTGTGCTTATAACAACAGATGTATGGGCCCGAGGTATTGATGTGCAGCAAGTTTCCCTGGTCATCAATTACGACCTGCCCAACAACCGTGAGTTGTACATCCATAGGATCGGCAGATCTGGTCGGTTTGGACGCAAGGGTGTGGCCATCAACTTCGTCAAATCCGATGACATCAGAATCCTGAGAGATATTGAACAATATTATTCCACACAAATAGACGAGATGCCGATGAATGTCGCCGATTTAATATAATTCAGAATTTTATATTTTAAGAACTTATAAGTAACATAAAACTTTGACACACTCTTACATGTCTCCTAGACTTTAATATTTTCTAGTAAATAAATTACTCGAAACTACTTTTAGTTTCATTTGTTGATCCTCTTTTCAATAATTTAATTATAAAGAAAGGGTATTTAAAATTGGTTAATATTTTTTCTATTATTTATTAGATTTTTTTAATTATTAGAAAATATAGTTGTATGTAGGCATTCTATTTTCTAATTTAAAAGATCTAGTTGTTAACACTTATTTGCTTGGAAACAGTTTTATATTTCCAGGATCAAAAACTATCCTAATTTTATCAAAATCTGTTAAGAAGTTTTAACATGTTTAAAGACAGAAAATAAAATACATATCAATACCTCAATTGTGGGAATCTCAGACACAATAGATATTCAATTATTATGCAGCACCCGGATACCACTTGGGAGTTGAAGAGATGGGTTTATGAGTAACAATTTCCCATCAAGCCCCGTACTAGCACTGGTGATCACGACAACAATAGAATACAATGGCATTTCCGAGAATCTCCGATCAAAGGATTTGATAATTACTCCTTCGATTGGGATTCGAAGAATTGCTATTGTATTCTATTGTTGTCGCGGTCACCGGTGCTCGTACGGGGCTGGATGGGTTAAATTATGATGGTAATAGCTGAAAGAAAAGGCCATAATATATTATTTTAAAGTTTTATTAGACACTTACTAAATCTTTGATAAAAGTCTTTTATAATTTAATTTCACAAAACTTTTTAACACAGCACAGCAGAGTTATTTTGGAATGTGGAAATAAAAAATACAGATTACAATGGGTTCATATTGCGTTACATCAACCAGCTTACACAAATATTTAATAATGAATTGTAAATTTTCATCAAATTCAGAAATACAACTAGCATTATGTAACATAATTATTATTTTACGATGCTTGTATACAAAGCTATCTAAGAATAAGCTTCTGCGCGACATGTGATGTTAAGAACAGCTTAAAAAATTCAATTTTTTTTTGCATAATAATATAAGTAATATAATTATGCATTTTAGATTGTAAGAAATAAGTCATAATAATTTATTTACCAGGGTCAAATGACAAAGTCCTATACAGCAACATTGAAATTATTGTTTTGTTTTTGTTAATATAATACATACATTATCTACAATCAAGTTTTTATATGAAACCAAACAAAGTATGGTATGCATAATATAATTACACTAAAATATATAAATAAATAAATATTATGTATTATCAAAAAGAAAAAAAGAAAAAAAATTTTGATTGCTCCATATTGGAGCTTCAGATAATTAACCTATCAACCCCCAAGCAGTCGAATTTGACCGAGCAAGCAACAAATTTCCAAGAATCCACTATCAAAGGATTAATGAACTTTGAAATCAATTTCAATTTATTTTAATAATTTAATAACAGTAAATTGATTTATAAAAAGCAAATTTAGGTTTTGCCTTTTATATTAAGGCACTAGATTTTAAAAAACAATGTATAAAGTATACTTAATAAAGTATATCAAATGTTTAAATACCTACTTAGGTATTTTTAATATAATAGTTTTATATTTAGAAAAGCATATTAAATGGACATGTATTAGGAGTTACAATTGATTACATTTAAGTAGTACATTATTGTAAGTTTAAAGACTTTCCGAACAATTTTTAACAACAAAATTTACAATCTAAGGTTTACAATTCAGTATTTGTAGCTGTAGGAGTTGAAGTTATATTCCAGCGCCTGTATATGAATATACAGATAGCCCCTAGAAGAAGAACAGCCAATATTTCAGTCAGCTGGTCCAAAAAGCTGGATGTTGAGTCTGTCGATTCCAATGCTTGAGGCTCAGGTTCGGCCACTACAGGCTCCTCGGGTGGCTTCGGAGCCTGCTCCTCTTCTCCCTTAAATGCAATTTGATTTAGGGCAGTCTGCTCTTCTTCTGTGAGGGGTTTTGCAGCAGTTGATGACAGCAGTGCTGAAGTAGCTCCACACTGTGGACATACCCAATTTGCAGACTTTTTGGCCAGAGCTTTACGTTCAGCTGGTGTGTACTCTAAAGATCCAATAGTGCCCTCGGCGGGAGTCGGCATGAAGGCTATCAGAGCGAGCAGAGCTGTCCTTATTGACCAGGATGGCTGCCAAGTTTCAGGATGATGCCCGGAAATCGATAAGCATATCTTTTTATTGACTTCGAACCTCCCGTTGGGTGTCAGGAGGATAATATGAGGTGGATGCATGGGATATTCTTTAGGCAACAGTATCCGTCCGTGATATATCCCACCTTCAAAATCGGTGCCTACGGGTCCACGGACAGTAAAGTGCCATTCGAATAAATTGTCTTCGAGAGGTCTTGCACAGTATTCTTCTGTAGCTTCCGCCAATTCAAGGGCTTCGCGCATTAATCTCTTTACGCCTGGACACTTGGTGTTATATCGTTCTCCCATCTCTGCCATTTTTAGCAGCGAATTGAAAAAATCGCCAACAACAATTAATTGTCTGCGTATTGTACTATTAGGAAATCTTTATTTTTGTAATTATTAGTTAATTAATCTCATATTACACCAATTTTTCGAGAATTTTTGATAACAAGTGTACCAATCACACAAACACAAATATTTTTAAATGTCAGTAATCAGTTTAATGTCACTGTCACAGGTCACTGTCAATTTTTTTTTCTAAGATTTATTTTGTCTATGGCTAAACATAAAAAGAGAAAAGTTGGTTTTCAACTTTCAAATCTGCAACTTGAAACTTTCAAGTTGCAGATTTGACACACTATTTGGAGACGACAATCCGCTTGTACAGCTACGTTCAAAAGTCCAGTAGCAATCGTACGCAGCTATAACGTCAACACTTAACATTACTTGTGACCTTTTTCTATAAAGACAATTCACACACAACACAGACATACACTTTGTTTGGCTATATATTCATATCGTCAATTTCGTCTCAACATGTGACTTGTGAGCACTGCCGTGGCCTAGTGGTTAAGCAAGTGCGTGTGTTTATTCTAAGATCATCTGCATCAGCTGAATTGCAGGATCGAATCCGACCCGTATTGAGTCTGCGTCGTTTTTACGTAAAACAATTTTTGAGAAATATTAATTATAAATTATTATGATTAGAGAATGTTGATACAACTATGGAATAAAAAATTACGTTTCTAACTAAAAGCACAGTAACGTTTAGTTAGAAACGTAACATTCTAGTCACAGCAAAGAATGTGAGGGCAGATTTAAAATAAAATGGAACGATTGCTTGAAGATAATAAAATATTAAAATGTTGTTGGTTGGTGAACTCAGCTATGAGTGTTTGTGTTCTTACTGTTGCGAATTGCGATACAATTTATCCAATATGCAAACAAATATTACTGTTGAAGCAAGAGCTAAAATTGTGGCCCTATATTCGAATGGCCTGAATATTTCTCAAATTTCTAACGAAACTGGCTTCTCAGTAAGTAGTAATTAATTATATTATTATTGTGATGTGTATTTTTTCATTGGTTAAAATCGTCTTTTACAATTTATCCTTTTTTTTTAGAGAAATACTGTAAGTCGATGCGTGAAAAAATACGAGGAAGAAGGTGGCTTGCAGAGTCATAAACGAAGTGGAAGGCCACTTCTTATTAACCAGACTCAGCGGCGTTATATGGCAGCAGAGTATGAAACATGTGGTTTCATACCGACAAGTCGTTTTGCCGATGAATTTAACACGTCATTGGTCACCGTTCGTCGTGCACTTCATGACGAGGGATTACACCACTGAAAGCCGGCGAAAAAACCGTTTTTGACTCAGAGGCACAAAGACGAACGGCTACGCTTTGCACGAGAGTATTTAGATTTTGATTGGGAAACAACATTTTTTTCCGATGAGAAGACTTTTAAATCCTCTCAAAAAGGAAGACTACATTTATGGCATAAAGATAACACCCGTTGGTGTGAAAATAACGCGGTGTCAAACACTGAATCTGGCAGAATAAGTGTGAACATGTGGGGATGGATTAGTGCTCAAGGGCCGGGTGAACTTGAATTTATACCTACGCGAGCCAACAGTGCAAATTAGAGGACATTATGTTATCTAATGTGCGAAATGTGTATGGTGATAGCGAAATAAGTTTTGTGCATGATAATTGTCCAATTCACCGAGCCTCCATAGTTCGCAATTGGTTCAGTGAACATTCTAATATTAAAGTTATTCCGTGGCCAGCACGATCCCCAGACTTAAACCCGATTGAAAACATATGGGGTTTAATGGTGCAAAGATGGCGAGCACGCGATGATAGATGTCCGGAGCTGCTCAAATCTCATTGCATGCAGTTGTGGGAGGATTTACGTGGAACAAATATCTGTAAGAATATTGTGGCTTCCATGCGCAGACGTCTTCTTAGTTGTATCGAAAATAATGGAGGTTACACAAAATATTAAGAATCATTATTTATATTATTAAATTAAAAATGTATTTCTATGTCGCAATAATAAGTGTAAAGTAATTGTTATAATATTTATATTTCGTAAGTTTCAATTGGGCATTCTACAAAGGAACGTGCTGGCCAGTAATTGGTAGGTTTAAGATTTTAAGGTTGAGGTTAAGTTTTAATCCTCTTTTCCTCGGAAAACGAATAATTAAACTATAACCTCAACAATATGAAATATTGATAACACAATAGATATAGGTATTATTATATTGATAGACCTGTGAATCAAAGATTTTACCGTCATCTGTCAATCAAATCAATTGTTCAATAATAATTGTTATGTCATTGAAATAAAAATATATTTTTTTTGAAAGTGTTGTTTTATTATAATATATAATTATCTAACTAAAATACTTTTACATTTATAATATTATCTTATCACTATGTTATAATTTAATATTATTCTTATTAAATAAAACTTTCAAAATAGTCATTTCATTAAGTTTTCAAAAATGCTGAGATAATAAAAACAATATGAAAACTTTAAAATAATATGATAATCTGAGATTTGAACCGTGACCATTTTTCGTCCTAGCTATGATGCGAGGCCAACTAGGTATTTACCGATGGAGCTACGAACTATCTTACGTGTCTAGTGAAATTTTTGCATTTATTGACACAGTGCAGTGCAATAAATGAAGAAGACAAACATAATATATGTTATCTCTGTCTTTCATCCACTACACGCAACTTTCTTGTATTGATACTGTACGACATTTAAGTGTGTACACGGTGTGGGAATAATGTGCGTAGGCCAAAGGAAGATCTTCCGACCGAGCGAGGTGGTATGCCCGGTCAGGCCGAAGCCCACGTGATACATTTCAGCTGTCGTATATATACCGATGCGCTTAGAAAACTTCGATAGGGCGATGCAGGAATGTTAGGCGAATTGTGGGTACCGCCACAACGGTAACATGGCGCACACATAAATATGCACTGTACCGGCAAACGAATATAGTAGTTTTTTTTTAATAATAATATCTATGGACGCTTCACACCACGTCAGTCTGGCCCCGTGCTAAGTACCCGAAGGACTTGTGTTACGGGTACCAGACAACGGAAATATATTTAATACTTTTATACTATACATATATTTAAGATTTTTATTATATGATACACATATTTAATACACATCCATGACCCAGGAACTTCATAAACTTTTTTTTCCGTCAGCGGGACTCAAACCCGCGACCTCCGGCTTGAGCTCAACGCGCTCACCACTGCGCACCGGAGGTCGTCAAAACTTACTTACGATGCTATAGTGCGTTTCATCAAATAGTTCCTTTGCCGTCATGTTAGCACTAATGCAAATTAATGTTGCCACATTACCCTTACTGTGCTACCTTAAATTAGGGGAGATAATATTATGTTATCACAAAATGCACTTAAAGAAAATTGTACATAATTCTCAACGATGTCAATACGTTCTAGTTCTATGATAACTCTAACAGCTTTCGCCCGCGGCTCTGCATACGTTAATGTCTATCCCTCGGGGACCGTTCTTTTTCCCGGGATAAAAGGTACCCTATGTCCTTCTCCATGCTCCAGACTCCAGAGTTCCAGACAACGTGTACCTATGAAAGTTTTATGGTGATCCGCTTAGTACTTTATGTGTGAAGGCGTAACCAGCAAAGTCACTTTCGCATTTACTAGCTAAAAGCCGAGCTTTGTGGGGGCTCGCGTCATCACACCTTCACTGACTGATGATAACACATTTACATGTAAATACTAACATTTCATTTAATTTAACATATTAAAGCACAAATCAATAGGCGTGATAGTTTGTCTGTAAAGACTAAAGTGTACCACAAAATGTACAGGTTGTGAGAAGTACTAGGGCTCGCTTCGCTCGCCCTGATAATATTATTGTTAGCTTTTACTCGCGCCTTCGTTCGCGTGTAGGTATGTAGTTTTCGTTACTAGAAGTGCGTTTCATCAAATAGTTCCTTTGCCATCATGTTGGCATTCTCTGTTAATAACGTAAACCCGGTAGACACGCTCTGCGTGTATTCATAAGTTTTACTGTGTTTAAGGGTGATTAAACTGACGCTAGTAACCCTATTTCACTAAGCCGTAATGGCGGCAACCCGAGTTTAATGGAATTATTGGGGCCTAGTTACGTTTTTCACGTTCACAAAACTCTTTCACTCTAGCACCATCATTCTTTCACCACTCTATATTGCTTTCGGCATGATTTTCTCACGAAATCACAGTAAAATTAAGAAAAATCGCAGAGCACGTCAACCTTGTTTACATTATTGACAGACAGGAATGCCAACATGACGGCAAAGGAACTATTCGATGAAACGCACTATACTGGACTTTTGAACGTTGACTGTCGTAGATAGAGTAAAAGTATAGATTGCTGGATATTTCCTTTTCACTCACACAAAGAAAGAGATAGTTAATTACGTATTGCTTGTGGAGAAAAGAGATAAAATAATTATTTTCTATCCCTCACCGCGTGGCCATTTTTTCCAATGTGATGCTCCTACAGAAGCATATCAAAGTTTGACGTTTCGTACACAAACAGCTGTGATTTACAAATTTTGTTTGATTTTACTATTATTTGTAACGTTAGAAGTAGTGGTTGGTGTTTTTCTTATAAGTGGTGTATTTGAACTATACTAATATAATGGTGGGATGTAGTGTTATGGGCTGTAAAAGCAATACATTATGGAAAATTGAGGGAATATCTTTTCATAAGTAAGTTTTCAAAAATTTCGTTATATTTTAATAGCATCACAGTTTTTATAAATTTACTTTCTTTAATTATATTGTGCACAATAAGCACACATTTTTCTAAAATTAGCATTTAATACATTGTATTTTATGTATTTTGTTTTTATAACTTCAAATGCCAGTGTTGCCAGATATTGCTAACATTAATTACCCCGCTAATGGGGAAATTTATGTAAATATGTTTTTTCCACATTTTGTTGTTTTTAACCGACTTCAAAAGAGGAGGTTATCAATTCGACGAGTATGTATGTAATATTTAGAAATACAAAAACTGGGCAGTTCTAGAGAACTGCCCAGTTTTTGTATAATATGCAAGTCTAGACTATCTAGATCGGGTATCCGATCTATGTTGGATATCCGATCTAATTCGGGTCTGAACAAATGTGCCAAATTTCAAAAGTGTATGTATGTTTTTATGAATTATTTTTGTGTTTGCATATCTCAGGAACTACAAGTCCGATTTCAATTTTCGTTAAAAAATTGTTCGTTCGTTCGAAAAATTAATTTCGTTGCGGGTCCCAAGACAGCTTTAGCATGTCTCTCGGGCTCCCTGAGATCATATCAAAGGGTTTTCGTGGTTGGATACCTCTGTCGATTCTGGTGATACAGGAGACACAGTGGTGGGAAAGTGTGGTGGGCCAAAGCCCGATAAAAATACTTCTTTAAAATTTAAATAATTACTGCCGTACTCAGAAATATTTAATGATTATTAAACTTCAAATAAATGAAGAGTTTGACAGATATTGTATGGGGCTTAGAGCATATCAATTAATGTACTATGTTAAATAAATATGTTGATGATTGAATTGTGTTTTTTTAATACACTAATGGCTAATGCCAGATTTTACCAGCGGGTTCGCCCTCGTATAATTTTAATAGATTGCTGGTCTTTAATGCAATAAATCATGATTAATATAATATACTAGCTGTCTCGGTGAACTTTGTGTCACTCAAAAACCTTCCCTGGACTTCAAGGATTATTTGAAGGCTAAAATTAGCAGAATCGGTTCAGCCGTTATCGAGTTATAGCGTTACTAACACAATTGGAAATTAATTTTCATATATAACTAGCTGTCCCGGTGAACTTTGTGTCACTTTAAAACCTTCCCTGGACTTCTACGAATATTTTAAGACAAAAATCAGCCCAATCCGTTCAGTCGTTTTCGAGTTTTAGCGCGACTAACACATTTGAAAATCCATTTTTATATATAAGATATATATTATGTCTAAATAAATAGTTTGAAGTAATGTAGTTTACGAGTTACGACCGGAAAAATGTCACAATAATAATATAATATTTTTGGTGTCGAATAATAACATAAAAATGTCAGTAAGTACATAATATAAAATATGTAAAAGACTATTAATTACATTTATATTTACTGAAAGTTTTTAACTTGGCATTAATAATATTATAATATTAGATCCGTGGGTAATTTTTTCATATCTCTTATTACTGGCAACACTAACTACTTTTCTTGTTGTCCCTTTCAGTGGCACGCTGAGAATGATTCTACTGGGTTTCTTTTTCTAAGTTGACTGTACATGCCATTGGAATTTATTATAATACTTTATCTATGGTACTTGCAGTGTACAGTGTACAGTTGTACACTTGCTACTTAACATTAATCTGTGGTAATGTAATCTGTTTTCCAAACGTCAACTGTCAAGCGCACAGAGTACTTTTTTATATACGGAAACTGGAAAGTCAAGCGGCTTGTGTCTCAGTTTATATACTGTATTATCTATGGGCTTGTGAAATAATACGTGTTTGTCGTGTTGTTTTGGGTTAAAGAAATAATATTTTTATTAGGTACCTATAAGTTATCGTAAAGAGCGTAGCCTATGTTGAAAACACAAAATAAATAAACCTTTTAAAATGGATGGACCACCATCTAACAACAATAGCGGATCTATAGGACCACCAGGCATGCCTGGTTTTCCGCCTATGCCGCCACCGCCGGGTGCTATGGGACAAGGGGCGCCAGGCACCATACCTCCAAATACAGCTGGAGGACCTCCTATGCCGCCAGGAATGGGTCCACCGCCCGGTATGATGGGTATGGGGCCTCCAGGCATGGGACCGCCGCCACCCGGGATGGGGCCACCCGGGATGGGTATGGGGCCACCTCCACCGATGGGTCCGCCCGGCATGTCGTCAAGAATGCCTCCGAATATGATGCGAGGCGGATCTAACATGAAAGGAAACTACAACCAAAGTATGGATATGGGCCCACCGGGAATGGGTCCGCCGCCCAATATGGGTCCGCCGCCCAATATGGGTCCCCCCGGCATGGCTCCATGGGAGGGTCAGGGCCAGCCCGGCCCGCCGGGTTGGTCGAGAGGACGAGGTGACGGTCCACCGGGCTGGGATGACGGTGGCGATGAAGAGGAGCAGCGGGAGGATAATGATGAGCAGCCTCCCGGGCAGCAACCTTTACCATCTCTGCTGACAATGAAAATAGACACACCTGAGGAATTCCGCAACAAGCCCAATGTCCCGGGAGGTGTTGTCCTGCCAAAAGCTTTGGAGGAAGCCCTCGCATACAAAGATCAAAGGCAGGCAGCCTTAGGTGATGACACTGAAAAAGAAGCAGGTATTAGCTTATTGTTTCTGTTAATTGTTTTTTTTTTTCATTCAGATTACCTATTAGTAAAAGGTTGAAGCCATAAGTTACAGAATAATTAATTTTTGTTATTGAATTGTTAATTAAACAGAAGGGCTTAAAAATTTGTACTGTACAACCATAAGTCCATGGGTATTTTATACACATGAGGCATTACAGTACTAACAAAATTTAGATTTGCATAAATTGTATGTACGATTGGACTTTGAAATTTGCAGAGACTGAACAAGAGCTAGAAGCTCCTCCAGCTCCGGTGATAAGCACGGAGTATGACGCTGAGGAGGATGAAGGTGATTCTGATGACGATAATATCCCTGAAGCACCAAACCCACCCATCATATCCGGTAAACAAGAAGTAAGTATTGCGTAGATTGTGGAGATGAACTATAAACAATTAATTATATTATGATACTACAATAGAAATCTTGGTAGATTTTTTGTTGTAAAAATATTTTAAAAACAACAACAGTGTTAAAATAAATATTTTTATTGTGCTTGTATTGATAAAATTTTTCGAAGGCAGTGAATTTTCAAATAAGTTTTGGATTTGTCTAAATCGATTATTTAATACTTATTGTTTTTGAATCTTTAGTTATTAATTTGTACCCAAGATGTTTTTGTAATTGCAGACAGTAAGTAAGGCCAACAAAAATAAACGTAAAAAGAAAAAGAAAAAGGAAGCAAAGCAAAAACGTAAAGAAGCTAAGATGAAGATGGAGGAAGATGGATCAAAGAAAGATGAGAGTTCAAGTAATAAGGAAAATGTAAAGGAAGCTGAAATTGAGTATGTATTTTAGAATACACATTTTTCTTTTTATGAAATTATAATTTAAAAAAATCCTAGTCGTAATTTTTCTGCAATTAAAATAGTCAGGGAGCCCTAGAACAAATTTTTTTATTACTATCAAGCAAATTTTTTGTGAGTAGCTTCATTTTGATAAGAAAATCAACATTTTTATTTGCGAAAAATCTTGAAAGTGGTAGCTAACAGAGATAGAAAGGATTTCATACTTTGATTTGTTACTCTTAAATGATATAACTATTAACCTACCAATATACAAAAAATCAGCTGGTTAGGGTTTCGTTTTAGGGTATCGTAGTCAACCAAGTTTTGTTGAATCAAAAAAATTGTTCTAGGGCTCCCTGACTAAAAGTAGTTTACTTCTATTGCAGTAAATCTTTGGCCATATTATGTTTTGCTGTATTATATTTTGTCTGCACTAATTGCCAATCAGTCTTTTTAAAATTTAGAGCCTTCACCTTTTCATAAAATATTATGACTATAGTTGTGTGTAATACTGTACATTAGTTTTATAACAATATGTTTTGAATGTTCTAGATATGTTCAAGAGAATATACAATTTCATGAGTTGGAACCCATGTATAGACAGTTTCATCGTATTCTAGAGTCGTTCAAGATAACAGAAGTTAAGGAAGAGTTGATTAAAGACGAGGAAAAGGATGCGCCCAAGCCGGCCAAGGTCCAAGAGAAAGTCACAGATCAGTTTGCCACTGATGAAGAGGCAGTAGAGGTATAATACATTTTTATCTTCTCTCATAACCTACTTTATCCGAAAGTTTTCATCTTGGCCACTTAATGTGAAAGCCTCCTCCGTCTGTTTTTATTTATAGTAGAAATAAATAAAAACAGACGGAGGCTTCTATTTTGTTCTATTCTCCACCATGGCATTATTATAAAACATGTTTTCATTCTTTGTTGTGTATTATTGTATATTATTCTTCTTGTATATTATATAGAATTTTATTGAAGTACATTATGCTGCGCGGTATTTTAACAGGGCGCCTCATTTATCACCAAATTTTTTTGCTGCACAGCCCAGTGCTTCTGTAATAAAATCTGTATAAAGATGATAGCACCTTACGTAATTGCGCATACAGTGCAGACAATAATTGTGCGATCAGCTTTAAAGATTGTCTTGCTTAGTTACGACAAGACATAAATTATTATTACTGTTATAACCCACAGAAACACGCAGCGGACGAGAAGGAGCGTCTATCCAAACGCAAGCTCAAGAAGCTGTCCCGCCTCTCAGTGGCGGAGCTAAAGCAGCTGGTGGGGCGCCCGGACGTGGTGGAGATGTATGACGTGACGGCGCGAGACCCGCGCCTGCTGGTGCACCTGAAAGCCCATAGAAACACGGTGCAGGTGCCACGACACTGGTGTTACAAGAGGAAGGTTAGTACTTGAAACTTACTGACATTTTGGATAGTTAAGTTAAAAGACACGAAAAGTTAAGACTGACCTGTTTTTCTTCTTGTTAAGAAAGTTGTTTTGTTGTTCTGCAAAACCCATACTTATGTTACAACTACGGAAATGTGTCTGTCTAGTGTTTGGTTGTCTTTTATCTTTTTCTGCTAAAATCAACTTTTAATGATATTATGGTATGGTATAGAGTTATAGACTATAGAGATTAACTTGAGTTTTTATCCCGTAAAAATGTAAGGCTCCCGCATGATAACCGAATCATGGCGGAATTAACATCTAGTATTAAATAGCATATATAAATGAGATATTGTAGTTTAAAAAAATATTCTGGGAAAGATAACATCTCACAAGGCAAGATTTTTATGATATCTCATGTTTTACAGTATCTACAAGGGAAGCGTGGTATTGAAAAGCCACCGTTTGATCTACCCGACTTCATCAAAAAGACGGGTATCATGGAGATGCGGGCGTCGCTACAGGACAAGGAGGAGACTAAAACCCTTAAGGCAAAGATGAGGGAACGAGCGAGACCCAAGCTCGGCAAGATTGATATTGACTACCAGAAGCTACATGACGCATTCTTCAAGTAAGCAACTTTTGTGTTGTTTCAATGTTGAAAGTAAAATGTTGTGTCTAGAGAAGGCAAGCGTAGGCTAATGGAATGCACTGAAGTAATGGAGTTACTGACTTTGCGTTTATACAGCTTACCACTGAACTGTAATAGTGAAGTTATATGGAACCACTATTATAATATGGTTGTAAACATTATAAAATTTGTATCATAGAATTTCTTTTTTCAAAATCAACAATTTTATAAATGTGATCATAAAATGCACGATTTGTATCACATTCAGTCATGTTGAAAGACTAGACTGCAAACTTTCTCTTAGCAGGGTTTCACAAGCTCCAGCATAGACAGGTAAGCACAATCTGAATTATTTACATACTTATTTTTAACATTCTTTATTTACTCTCCAGCAAAAATACTAGAAACAACTATCATCCACATGCTCCATATGCTAAACATATCATAGAGTAAATAGCATATAAATTATTTCTAGTATCAATATGAAATGTAGATAAAACTCTATTCTCAGGCCTAACGAAAAAACGGTGTACTATCAGAGAAGTTGATTCCGAGGCAGATGGGGGACCTACGTAGATTGGTCACATTATCTCAAACCCTGTCAACAGATCACAAATAATATTGATTTAACATGATCCAACCAGATGACGTTGGTCTGCCAACTGCCTAGGATTCAATTTTTTATATTATATTAACAAAATTATATATACTTACAAAATTTCATTAAAATTGGTTGAGCCATTTTGGAGTTTGCACACAAACACTGTGATACGAGATTTTTTTAACAGGATTATTTTTTCACCAGTACAATAAATTTTACCACGTCATTGGTATCGATAATAGAGTATATTTCACGAATAAAAAACAAATGCGACAACGGGTGCGGTATGAGGTAGGGGGCGGCGGGGTGAAGTAAGCGATCGGCCGGGCGCGCCTCAAATGCGTAATGCATCCACATTTTTTAGTAGTTCAGCGGTAAGTTCGGGGCTTGATATTTTTGTTTTTTTTTGTTCCATAGGGGTAGTAATAAAAATCGCTAGTATTTTTTATTTTTGACAACTATTACGTATGTTGATTTATTGTACTGGTGAAAAAATAATCCTGTATATTATTATTTTTTTTGTACTGTAGCATCTAACTATTATTATAACTTATAACGAATTTGTACTTCTAGATGGCAGACGAAACCGCGTATGACGATCCACGGCGACTTATACTACGAAGGCAAAGAGTTCGAGACCCGGCTGCGGGAGAAGAAGCCCGGGGACCTGTCCGAGGAGCTGCGGACCGCGCTCGGCATGCCCGTCGGCCCCGGCTCGCACAAGGTGAGCCTGCGGCTCTGGAATATGCTTGGTGGCCACAAGGGAAGATCTTCCGAGGTGTTATGCTCGGTCAGGCCGGAGCCCAATTGTGGGTATCGCCACAAGCCTCGCACCCCCCTGCTATTGGCGCCCTCTACTCCGAACTTTGCGTAATATTTCCTATTGCAATTTATTAATAATCCCTTACCCCAGGTGCCGCCGCCGTGGCTGATCGCGCAGCAGCGTTACGGCCCCCCGCCTTCGTACCCCAACCTGAAAATCCCCGGCCTGAACGCCCCCATCCCGGAGGGGTGCGCGTTCGGCTACCACGCGGGCGGATGGGGCAAACCCCCCGTGGATGAAACCGGCAAGCCACTCTATGGGGATGTGTTCGGACACCATACCGCGGGACAGGATGTGAGTATATGTACCATCGAGGAAATTGATTCCTACGCAGATTCGGACCTATGTCATTTGGTCGGGTTACGTCAATTTAGTGTTAGTTGTGACACAATAGACATAACTACCAGTAGTTCGACTGCAAAGAAATGGACAGGTTTTAATATCTGTCAAATTCGTCGGGTTTCACTAGGATTATGAACGGAATGTGCCTCGCGCTGGCTGATATAATTTATTTTTAAATATTTCAAATAAAGATTTCAAAATTGGATTCTGACAATTTTAATCACATGTGCCAAAACACAAACAACAATACGACCAAACAGGAACACGTCCAGCGAATATGTCATAGTTTTAAAGGAGTCTGCTGGGTTTGACATACCGCGACCAAATTACATAGGTCTGCAATCTGCCTGTGAATCAATTGCTCTGATAGTATATACTATATTGTATATTGCTTAGATCAGGGGTTCCCAATCTTTTTCAGCCTGCGGCGCAGTTACGCGTAAATCATTTTGTCACGGCCTCTACCTAGCTATCAGAAAAACATACATTAAATAAATACCTTTAATCATTATAGTTAGGTTAAGCGGGTAAATAGCAATAAACAAACATTTAATCATCTACCAGCTTAACATAATTAATAATTATTAATCCTTCAGGCCCCGCGCGAGCACCGGTGATCGCGACAACAATAGAATACAATAGCAATTCCTGGAAATTCCGACTGAAGTATTAATATAATAATTTAATTTTATAATATTTGTGGTTTCGAATAATGATTGAGGATCGTCTCACGGCGCGGCGCCCCTCTTGCCTTTCCACGGCGCCCCAGGGCGCCGCGGCGCACAGTTTGGGAACACCTGGCTTAGCTAGTGCCTAGTGTATCGTTCGAGTATCGAAGCAGGTTCTATTGTGACACTAGTGACACTACGGAAAATATCTAGTTACAAGAAACTAGAGGTCGTCTGTAGTAAGTGTCTCAAAGCTTAAAGTAATAAATGTGATTGCATACCATGTTTATCTTTAAACGAAATAAATAGATGTTTCATTCTGTGATGCCCCATGGTGATTACTGATTAGAGATCAACTACGATAACATGGCGCGCACCTCCAAACGACTGTTTCAATGTGTACTACACACATCCTTATGAAAGAGTTTGTATGTAGTCAGTATTCAACCAATCACAGTACATGTAATATTTCTGATAATGTCACTTATTACCAAGAATTGTTAGTCAACTAATCATAACTAGCCTACCGCGCAAGACAACGCACTTCAAACGTTTTGAATTTTGGAGGCGCGCCATGTCATCGTAGTTGATCTCTACTAATTAATACATAAAATGGAGTGTAGCTGTGAACACATTAAAACGAATGTTGTAAAGGAGAATGCCCAAGGTCGGTACCATTAATTCTCATGCGCTAAGATGAAAATAATACAGTAATTATTTTTAGAATTTTTTACGTAATTACACGCCCGGAATCCAATTTTTAAACCCGGGATTTAAATTAAAGAATAAAAGTTAATAAATAACTCTCTCCACATTCGATTAGTGATGTAGTGCATTATTAGAAATACATCAAACAATATATTGTAACAATATCGATTCATTCGACTCAAGCAGTAATTGCAATCGTTATTCCAGTTTTTATAAATATTACTTGCTTTAATAACAATTTCCGAATGATAATATTATTTGAGTCGACTGTTATCAAAGGCGGCTATCTTACCATTGACAAATTTGTAGCCACTTCGAAAAAAATATTTTTTCTTGCCCCAAAAAAAATTTCTTATAACAGCATAATTTTTAAACATGAACAGGTAACACTACTGATTTTTTTAAAAACATAACGTACGTTTCAAGGTTACTGGTTAAATAATTATTTTACAATTATTTTTTTAGATAGCCGGATTTGATATTGAAGCTGAAAGAAAGCCGACTTTGTTACTAAGATTATGTGAGATGGCCGCTTTTGATCCTTATAATTTATAGATACCCGGTTTTGATTCTGAGTACTCTTAGGGTTGTCAAAAATAAGCATAATATCTAGTTATAATAAAATACATTTTATTTATTGTTATATTTCTTACAAGTTAAAACCTATATTTCAAAAGATTTTTCAAAATTCACACACACTGAATGTTGGTAGTCCACAATGTTCCAGTAAATTAAAATGTCCCATGAACAAACCAAGAAATTTAACTTTTAATAGCTACTCTAAAAATCTAGGTTCAGTCCGCAGTCTCAATTTATATTTAAATAAAGAAAATTTGAATAAACTGCTGAGGATAATTAATATAGATGCTGTAAGAGAAAATAATATCTTCTCTTACAGCATCTAAGAAAAATAAATTAATAATTTAGCATATTTAAATGCTAAATTAATAATTTATTTTTCTTATTATCAAACACGCAGTGTGATGTCATCTTCTAAGGGTTCTTGGCAATGTAAGTCAGTCTCTGCAGAGTTTGAATCTGGCAGTTCTCTTTGAGAAATAATTAATTCTTTGTAGAAATTCAGCGCCGGTATCTCCCTCCACTCACTTCCAAAATGCTTCCTCAGCAAATTGTCAACGTCTTCAATTTTTCTCTTGTTTACAGAGACTGATGTTGGGAGGGGCTCTGGATTTATCATCTGCATAACTTTTTGCCTCTGACACACGTTTGCTGGTGTTGCTAGATCGCTTTTGTAAAATGTTTCTCCACGGACTAAGACATTGCCAACACGTTTTGAGCGTTTTAAAATAAATCTTTTACATTCCTTAAGCTTCATGAGCCAGGATGTTGTCTGTTTGACTATTTTTTTGACAGATTCCCTCCAGTTTACAACTGGACAATCTCTCCCCAATTTTATCAAAGTGGACGTTTCAGCTAACACGTCAGTAATTTCATTCGGGTGTAAAATTACTTCCAGTTTTCTTAATTTTCTTTCGACTATTCCGAATTGTCTATCAGCAGGCATAAAAGAATGCCCTGTCACTGGAAATACGAGCTCTATACTCTTTATATCCTCATTTTCCAATAACCACTTACTGCATGCACCAATAAGAATACAGTTTTTATTTTGCCCACCGCAACCATCTGCCACAAGACGGATTCTAGTAATATTTGTTTTGTCGGTTTCGGTGAGACGGTGATACACAGCAGAAGCAACTAGATTGCTGTCTTTATTGAATTCATTCTCTGTACAGTAATATGAGAAAACTCTTTCTTTTGTAAGAGGTTGAGTAGAAGATCCCTCAACCATTGTAAGGTTATAAAAATATATTTGACGGCTGTAATAGCAAATCTGATCCGGAACTTTTGGGAGGGGCAGATTTTTTTGACAATCAAATGATATTATTTTCAGACCGTCTTCAACCTCCTTTAACTTTTCAAAAAACGCTTTTGCGCGTAATGAATGTACTCTTTTTTCGATGATTAATTTGTTTTTTTTGTCTGGATCTGTCTCAATCTTAATTTTCTCAGTAAGCTCTAAACATTTAGAGCATACATCTGTTTTCGGTGTCCCAAATCCAAGATTTTAATTAGTATTAAAGATTCGACGAAAATAAGACGTTTTTACATTTGGATGGGCGTCGCCACTTTCCATGAACATCTTATAGAGTTTTTTAATATTTAATTCTGATGGCATATATTTTCTTTCTGCGATTTTAGTCTTGCGACAATAATGGCTCTCTATACATTTAAGCTTTTGTATAAAACTATGAACTGCCTGTTTCTGCGCGGAATATTTTTTTTCTTTATGATTCCCACCTCTTTTTTCAGTAATTGAGACGTCTCCGTTGTAGTAAAATCTATTCATGACATATGCGATTCTATGTTTTGTCACTCCAAATATCTTAATAAAAAAGTTTTTGCAAATTGGAACTTTTTTCTTGTTTATGTAAACAGAGTACTTTATCGTGGTTTGTTTCTTTCCTTTATACATATCATCTCTTTTAACTGGCTCTATTGAGCAGAATTTTAAAATCATTGCATCCTGGTCTTTTTTATTGTCGTGCTCATAAAATTTTTTGTGCAATATCATTAAATTCTCCATGCTCAATGTGGCGCATTGGAGTGCATGCGAGTTGTGATTACATACTCTCTCCGGCAAGGATTTTGCAGAATACCTAAAAAAATGAAACTATTAAAAGAAATACACTGAATCACTTCTAAACTCTTTCGGTCTTACCACAAAAAACTAAACATCTGTTGAACAGTTTTTTTTTGAGACCATTTTGTACTGAATTTTTCTATAATCAACTGTTCAACAGGTGTTTAAATCTTTTGTAGTAAGACCGTTTATCTCTACAGTGTAGGTAATGTTTTGCCAGCCTATCATCATCATCATCAACTTAATTTCAGCCGAAAGAATACATCCACTGCTAGACATCCTTAAGAGCCCGGGTAACCCTTGAAATTCTCATACATTCGTAATACCAAAATCATTTTGTCATACGAAAATATTTAACATGTTTGAGTTATTTTTCAGTATAAAATAGTAATTACCTAGGTTCCTGAACAAAAATTAACTTCAAAATATTTAAACACTAAAAAATATTTTTTAGTATTAAAATATTTTGTTGTAAATTTACTAATTATTTATAAATTTTTGAGTGTTTTACTCTATTTTTTAGTGTTTAAATATTTAGTACTAAATTTAGTAAAAAAAATTTATACACAAAAAAAAATTTTTTAGTGTTTAAATATTTTGAAGTTAATTTTTGTTCAGGAACCTAGGTAATTACTATTTTATACTGAAAAATAACTCAAACATGTTAAATATTTTCGTATGACAAAATGATTTTGGTATTACGAATGTATGAGAATTTCGAGGGTTACCCGGGCTCTTAAGGGCCGGGACACAAAAAACTACTACTGTAGGGGGATCTACGACGCACGTCGCAAAAAACCACAACACGACATCGTGCGTCATCGTACGACGTCGCGTCGTAGAAACTCATCTTTGAATTTCTACGTGCGACGTCGTACGACGTGGTGTCGTGTGTTTGTGTCCCGGCCCTCAAGGTTTTCTAACGTGTTTTCTAACCTTAACTACTTGCATCCATCTACATCTAGCAGCAACCTTTATCAAGTCATCTATCCCACCTTGTCCAACACTATGTCTTTCTAATTTAACAATAGACATATTATTTTAAGATAATATAAATACAAAAGATAAACATAAAAGTTGAGTGCCAACCCTATGCAATCACGTACCTTAGTTTCTTTGCAATATTTTGCTTCCACTTTTCGGGTTGTCGTTGGCGCTTTCTTGCGAAATTATTTTTCACAATATTTGGAGACACCTCCATCGCGTCAAATTTGAACGAAATTATATACTTTTAACACTTAATACTTCAATAATTTATGAAATTCTCGCAAGCAAAAACACACACTTATCATAGATCCGCCATTAAAATGGCCGGCCTAATGTAGGCCTGTGATTGGCCAGTGAATGAAGATAGCCACCTATGAAACTAATCTGTCATAGATGGCAGGCTTTGTTTCTATACCCTAGATTTCACGTCTTATTTGTATAGGAAATAGCCGCCTTTCATAATGACTGTCAACACTAACCGATTTTATTCAAAAAACTGATTATTGCCATATGCAAAACTCATTTCGGTCAAAAAAGTGAGATAGCCGCCTTTGATAATAGTCGACTCATTTATTGATATCATGTATTAGCTTCTCTACTGACTTTTTTCTGACATCTGTCATTCCGACATTTGCATATACGTATTACGTAATGCATATCCCTAAGTAGTCTGTGACGTAATGTCTGTATTATTATTTATATTTTATGCAACTTATTTTTCAGATATTATTAATAAGCAGATCTCGTTTCTATTTGTAAATAAGCTTGTTTATATTTTGTGAACTTATTTATACTCAACTGTTCATTTGCAATAACAAGAAATTCGAGTCGTTTTGTCTACTCCAATGTTTATGGATAACTCCTATTCATAACTCAGGACAAGCAGACCTAAGTATTTTATTTTCTGAATAAGTAGGTACTTATATAAAAGTCAAAGAAGTGCCTTCTTCTATGTATTTCCTGACAATGAAACATTTTAAACTATCACCTGAAAATATAACTACAGCAAAAACATTAAAGGCTTATAGGACTTAAGTCTTTGATTTCACAAGTAGGTAGGTATACTTAATGTTCTAGCAGTGAAACCATTTAGATTTTAGAGTATAGCTGTTACTTCTATGAATATATTATTACAAACAGTATTAATTCTTTGTTTTAATACAGCTAACTTCAGATTCTGTGCTCTGTTCAGTGTTTAACACTGCTTCAAGAATCAAGACAGAGCAAACCCAACCAGTGAAGGAAGTTTAAGATTATGTTTTCCTTGTGACTAGTCTATTGTAAGTATATAAATACTAAAAGAACACATACTGTAAGACTAGATCAACATATAAGTGAAACATTATAGCCGCTGAACTTTGTAGTTATTTTTGTTTATATTATGTATTAACATTGATATTTTTAATTTTCAATCTCCAATATATTATGATACTGGTGGTAGTGTTTTTATTATTATGTCATAATAAAAATAGTTTCACAAATAATTTCATAAAATATTTTTATTTATTGTCTTTATTATTTGTAAGATTTAACATAGGTACTATAAATATATTATATTACATATCACTTTTTAGTCCTGCTTGCTGGAGGTCAGCTACAAGGAAGTACAATGTCATGACGAGCAAGACTCCAATCGCTCCGGTCTATCAAGAGGCATTTGACAGAATATGCTGGATCAAGTGATATACCTCACCCAAAAATTATCTCTTCTGTGTACTAACGAGCTGCAAGTTCATCTAATCACTGTATATTTGTTAATAGTTTTGAAATGGACGTTTACTGGTACCTTTATGTATGAAACTGGTTTTAGTGTCACCGGACCATTGGTACGGATCGCTCCGCTTAAAGGAACCTAAAGGAACAGTTAGATACTCAATTATAAATTCTATGTTCCACCATGTTGTATGATTTAGATTGCAGGAGTATGATGAATGATTTAAGTAGGTATTTTTCTTTTATGTAAATAAAAATGAATCTTATTTAAATGTTTGTGTGATCATGTTCACATTTTGCAGTACTTACATAATAATTATGTTCCATAATATGTACTGCAATATGTGAATTACATACTGAATTATGTGTATTAATTCATACACTACACGCTTAATTTACATGTAATATTAGAGTAAGTAAGTAAGAGTAGAATTAAGCTCTTTGTGTTTGCCCTTTTTTTCTTTAGTTTATAAATTATAATACAACTCCGTTCTTTGTTAATGAAATGAATTAATAGTTTATTGAATCAAGTTAATGTTCATGTTTTAAATGAAACTGAGCCGCTGGAAGTTTGTTGTATATAATATTTGTTATTGTTGTGACACTGTTTGGATAAAATAAAAATATTTTACATTGTTTTATTTTTGACTCCAGTCAACAGCATGAGCATAGCGCACTAGCGGCCGTCGCGGCGGCCATCGTGATAGATAGTATGCGTGTGATGTGCGTGTGCAAGTGTGTGTGATGTGCGGGTGCGTGCGATGTGGACAGTGGGTGTGCGTATGATATGCGGGTGCGTGTGATGTGCGTGTGCGTCGCGTGTGCATGTCTCGGGCAAACTATTCGACTTCAAGTTAAACTGAGCGTCGTTACTGGCTCGGCCTTACCACCGTACCGCGGCAAATGTCCGAGGCGGCTCGCTTGGTCAGTACGCGGCTATTGGGTTAATGTGTCCATTGTGAGAAGTGTTGTGACTAAAATGTTACTTACATTTTTGCTTAAATTGCTTATGATTTATGAGAATGTATTCAATAATAATAAATGCCCCTAGAATTATAATAAACCCCTATTACTAATTTATAAGCGCCATACTCTGTTTTTAGAGCAATAACGTTCGCTCGTCTATGACTTGTCAATAAAATAGGTGCTTTGAAGATTTTGAGGTTATTTTCGATTTTATCAAATTACTCTAAAATCCCGGTTTTGTTTACAAATAAATTTTTATAGGAGCTAAAATGATAATCATAGACTTTAAAAAACCAAGTTTCGTAATGACGCAAAATGGTACAGAGTACCATAGAGTTATGATCATTCTCCTTTAGGTCATGTGCCACATTGATTTTATATCAAAGCTATTAATTTTTCTTTTACCATTTTAACAGGATGCTGAAGATCAGGATATAGACAGAACAATGTGGGGCGAACTGGAGTCGGAGTCTGAAGAGGAATCTGAGGAGGGTAGGATGAAATTTTTTATATGCGTAATATAACTAAGAAATAATAATTTTTTAGAACTCTACCACGCTCATACAACCTACTCTACCCTTTACAATTTATTTTTAATGGTAGTTCGTGTTCAATCGAGTGAACTGCCTTTTTCTACCTAGTCAAAATGCTTCAATATTTTAAATTCACAGAGGAGTCCGAGGAGGAGGGTTCCGGCGGGGAGGGGGCGGCGGGCGGGGCCGTAACCCCCGCGGAGGGTCTAGCCACGCCCCTGGGGCTCAGCTCCGTGCCCCCTGGCATGGAGACCCCTGACACCATCGAGCTCAGGAAGAAGAAGCTCGACTCCGACGTCGAGGGGTGAGTGACAACTGTCCCTTTGACAGTTCTTGTTTTTTTTAGATTTTATGGCCTGTTACAAGACCTTTAAACCAAAGTCTTATTGTCCTTCCTCCGCTATACGGTATCTTTGATTTTACCAGCATATTTTTATTATGTGGGGTTGGCAGGTATTTAAAAAATCAAAGAGAAGACACGACATTTTAACAATCTTTTAACACTAACAGACAATGGTGAAATTGGGCTTTAGTAGCTGTCGATTAAAGGGAGCTCTCAAGTGTCAGCTCTCGTTTTGAGCCACAGCTGCCACATGCAAAAAGGAAGGGGTCAGTCAAAATGTGCTGCAGCAATCTGTCATGTGACATCGTAATGTGTGTTGTTCCAGCGGCGACACGCCCGCGCTGTACCAGGTGGTGCCGGAGCGGCGCGTGGGGCTGACCGCCGGTATGATGGCCTCTACACACGTCTACGACATCGGCGCCGCCAACCCCGGTACACTTGTTTTCATAAATAAATAAAATATATATATATATATATATATACATAAGGGTGAAACTCGTGACGCTCAGGCCCTTGCCCATACAAAAGTGAAAAAAAATTTTGGTCTTTCAGCGCTGCTATTTTCACAGTGAACTCTCTACAGGGAACACGTACACACCCTAAAGTATTATCACTTGTTTTTGTTACACCCTGTATATATATATATATATATATATATATATATATATATATATATATATATATATAGTCAATATTGCATGTAGTAACTGGTAGACATAAGAATAACTGGTAAATAATGATGTTGATCTTGCAGCAATCTTAATAATAACCATTCGGTTTACGCTTCTGATCCCTGTCCAAGGTCGATAGCTATAATTCTAATAAGTTTTTTGTTCAGCATGTGTTCTCTTATCTGTACTTGAATACGAATAAAAAGGATTTCTGTTATTAAAAACCAACACCTTCTTTGTAACTATAGTCGGGACATTTTAATAGGCCACATTTGACAGTTCATCAAAATTAGGTAACCTACATAAAACGTACATAAAAAATAAATATTTTCGTTTTGTTATAACTACACTATTGATTAACTTTTTTCAATTACGATTACATATTTATTGTAAATATGACCGATACGAATTATTTAACGATTTGCTTATAAACTGATAAACAATTCTAAACGTAATAAATAAATTCTGATCTTAATAATTGCACGCCGTTACAATGTTACGTCAGCTGACCTTTTTCTTTTTAAATTCTAGGGAAGTTACCCTAAAAATCGAAAGCGAATAAATAGTATCGATGCATTGATTACTTGTAACGAAATATCCCCATAAATTAATAACCACGTTGTGAAAAGTAACACATATTTATGTGAAATGAATAATGATAATACTACATTTAACAGTTTTTATAATTCAAGCGAATAAATGCAATTATTTTTGTAAATTATGTACTTGTCTTATTTTGCTCCTTGAAATGGCAAAAGAAAAAGTAATAATGGGACAGGAGTTTGTTTCAAACGTATAAAATTCATATATTTTATTTCAAGTCCGTATCGATTTATTCGTTTTGGTCGATGTTTTTACGCAGCTCACCTCACTATGGAGATTAATCTGACAGATGTCAAATGTGGCCTATTAAAATGCCCCGACTGTAACAGTTTAATATTTAAAATACTTATATTTTTCATGTGTTAATTAAAAAATCTGTTCTAAATAACACGTATGATAACAGGTAAGCGCGGCACTGGCGCGCCTGCGGGCGCGGCGAGCGCGGGGGGCGGGGCGAGTTCGGCGGGGGCGGGGGGCGTGGAGGTCGCTCTGGACCCGAGCGAGCTGGAGTTGGAGCCCGAGGCGGTGGCAGCGCGCTACGAGCGACACCTCCGGGAGACCCGCCCCCGCGCGAGGGAGGACCTGTCCGACATGCTCGCAGACCACGTCGCCAGGCAGAAGGTAAACAAACGCTCGGGTAGACAGGGACTGTTAATAGCTATAGACCGACAAGGATTTAAAACAGGGGTCGGCATGTAATTTTTGGTGGGGTACGCATACTGTGGGAAATTTTTTACGAGGTCCAGAAAAAAACACTGTCCTGTGTAGCTTAAAATATTATTTTAATTAATAAAAGTATACGTATACCTTATCTATGTATAAGATTGATACTTGGTATAAAGTACATTACAATAATATTTCGCGGTTCGAGATTCGACCTTTCCCGGTCCGCCTGTTGCCTACCCGCTGCTTTAAATGAACGTGGCGAAAAAAAGCCCATACAAATACCCCATTTTTGACATGTTTTTGACAGTTCTCTTTACCGGCAGCGCCCCCGCCCACGTTCATTTAAAGCCTTGTCGCCGTTGTCGGTCTATAGGCCAATCTTGTATTACGGCAATGAAGGTCGTAAACGAAGCAGTCTTGGTTTAAACGAACATCGTAAGTTACATTACATGATTGTAATTGTTATTTTTTGTTTCAGAACAAACGGAAGCGACAACAGAACACGGATCCAAAGCAAGCCAAGAAATACAAAGAGTTCAAGTTTTAAAATCCATAGCAAATTACATTACATACATTTTTCGCGTAATATTATAGTGATTTTCAGAATTACTTTTATTTTCTAAGTGAAATAAACAACTATACACAAAAATGCTTTTATTTGTACTACTTATCGACATTGTACTTTTTTTTGTTGCTGTATATATTATAACAGCATTTGTTTATGTGTGAGAATGGTAATTTGCCATACACTAAGGCGACCGCTCGATCAAATAAAATAATAGAGCTTATTGCTCCATTATTTTATTCTTTAATAACAATTACGATTTATTTTCGACTTCTGCACCCTATAATTATAGTCCAAGTGCTAATTAAGATCTAGAAACTTTTTGTTGTGCTTTCAATAAGGCACTATTTGCCAATTGTTGGCCCTCGGCCATTTGAAGTGCAATCCAGCGCATCCATATTTAATATTATAAAATATGCGAAAGTGTGTGTGTCTGTCTGTCTGTTACGTCTCACGCCCAATCCGCTGGACCGATTTTGCTGAAATTTGGTATGGAGATACTTTCGAGTCTGGAGAAAGAACATTTCACATTAGCTTTTATCCCCGAAAAATGTACGTTTCCCGTGCGATAAACCTATTTGGCGCAAATTACTCTATGGTAATAAGTATACTTTTTATTGAAAATGAAATAATAGACGAAATTTTTTTGGGCCTTCTTCTGCAGCTCCATCTAGTGACCGTAGCGATAACAAATTTATTGTGATTGTACCAATTGTACCAATATTTGTACACATCATTAACTAGATGGCGTTTCTAAAATCTATTGTCTGTGGCATGTTGGATACCAATCTCAGTTTATATACTGTATTATCTATGGATACTTTGCCTGTCCTGAAGGCAGGGCTTCATAACGTTATCGAATAACAGAAAAAATATCGTTACGTACCGTTATTTTCATAATGGTAGCCAGATAACGTTATTTTTTTAACGATATTTAGTAAAATAACGTTATATTTACCGTTATTATTATAACGATGTTTTTTCGTTATGTATAAACGAAAAAATATCGTTATTATAATAACGGTAAATATAACGTTATTTTCTGGTATTAGGTATGCGATCGTGCACGGTGCACTAAATCTCACTCGCAGCCCATTTTTTTTGCAAGATTTGTGTGAAAATACAAAGAAAAAATACACCTTTTAAGCGTGATTACGTTTAGAAAATTTTCCCGCCTGTCATGACTTTCTTGACGGACTATAACGTTATCAAAGAACATATATTTACCGTTATAAATCCTATATAACGTTATAACATTAACCGCTATTAATATCAATTTTTAACGTTATTTTTAATATCGGTTTTTAGAGGACCGGTTGGTCTCTCTAAGAGTTCACTAGAGGTCGGAGGAGTAAAGAGTAAAACTCGATTTACTGTGGTGAACTGGAGTGATTTATTGAGAACTTTGTGCTGCTTATATACAAAAAATTTTCATAATTATTATTACCAGAAACTGTACAGAAAGTTAAAATATTAATTGTGATTGGCTATTGCAAAACAGAAAGAGACATAATGAATGAGATAAAAATATTTACAAAACTAGAAAGGGAAAATCATTAGAAAGGGATAAAAATATTAACAAAAGGTCGATCCTGATTGGCTGCGTCCGCGCGCCGCTCGCGGCTCGAGTATAAATATAGGAGCTAGCCCCTGCGGGGCCTCACATCGCCGCGCAGTCTCGTAGTGACGTCGTCTCGCTGCACCGCTCGCCGCCGCGCCGGTAATAATAATAGTGCCGCCGTTTTATGAAGACCGAAGATGTTATATAAACGCCTTGAAGACTGCAGCTACGTTGTGAAGATCCCTCTCGATGTAGGCATGATGTGAAGACGCGTAGTGTTGTGTTGTGAAGAATTCTTATTAGAAAAAGTCCTTTTCAGGGCTGGGTCACGTCCGGTATTATTACACGGACGGTTTCTTTCGTTATTGCGAACGTACGTTCTTTGCAGAACGATTTTCTGCTCTGTTTCAATCTTCTATGACGGACGTATACAAAGACGGCGCGCGTTCCTTTCGGAGCACGTTGTTTTCTTTGTTTCAATCGGCGAACGAACGTGTAGGTACTGCTACAGGTTAAATTTTCATAACGTTATCTATGCCCTTGAAGCAGTAACATTATGAAAAAATAACGTTATTTGAAGCCCTGCCGCGTAGGCGAGTTTGACAGCTGTCAAACTCGTATGCAGCTACTTCACTTCGTGTGAATTTGACAGTTTTGACGGTACGCAGCAAACCGTCAAATTTGACACGTGGGCTTAGTGCTGCCAATTTAACAAATATCTGCCATTTTGCCTTATAAATTATAATATAAGGAAAAA